>JAVJGG010000021.1:22967066-22986292 GCA_035590195.1 Aviceda cuculoides | reverse complement strand
AGTGGGCAGGGATGATGGTTGGACTCGATGATCTTGTAGGTCCTTTCCAACCTAAATGATTCTATGATTCTATGAAATGATGTTAAAAAAAGCTGACTCTGCTGTAATTAAACCAGTGGAACTTTTTTTGGCGGTGTCCTGAATGGTTGGTTTCTAGATTGAAATAGCCTCTTTGATATCCATCCTGTTGGTACCTACAACAAGAAAGGAACAGTTCCTCATAGAATTTGTTTTTTGTTATCTATTGCAGAGAAGTCTTTTTATATCTTTTACTGCAAAGCTCTTCCACTGTCCTAGGATGATGGGTTGTTGTTCTCCCAATATAATTTCCATTTGTTAACAGTTACATTCTCGGGTATTACAAACTTACACAGCATTCTAGTTTTGGGCTCACCAAGGCCATGAAGAGGTGCAAAATTCCTACTTTTACTCTAGCATTCATCAATAAAGCTGCAATAAACTTACTAACAACAGCATTGCATGGTCTCTGAGCTTTTCCAGAGCTGTTGCTTATCTTCCACTGTAGGAATGGTCTGCTTCCTTCTCTCTTCGTGTAAAATTTCGTTACATTTTTAGTGAGTGGGTCCAGGTTACCAAGTAGTCCAGCTCTGTTGTGAACCAGTGCAAAGTTCCTCTCCTTAATTTACCATTTTACCAGCCTCTGCAGCTTTCACAAAGCTTGTCAGAAGATTTGTATCTCTCCCCAGACAACAGACAGAAATTGAACCTTACTGGAAAAATCCTTATGCCATGATCGCTTCCCTGTCATGATCATTTGGGATAGAGCTGATAGGTAAGATTGTAAAACTTTGAGTTCTTGTAACAGACTAGCTTAAAATCTGGTGGGTTTTTTAACATCAGACATAAGTCACATGCCTTATCCATACCAAGGATAAGTCTTCTATTTTTACTAGAGAAAAGTAGCATATAGCCCTTTTGTTAATCTCTCCCTTACTAATCACATCTTCCTTTCTCATACTAGCAACTCCACATTTACTGCTTGTCTGATAAAATGGTTTAAGACCATACATTTCTATTCTCTTATTTCCTACCACAAGAAATGCACAACAAGATTTCTTCTCAGCCTTTGGACACAAGGTTCTAGCTAGCTAATTAGTCAAACAGGCATTCACTAATTCTAATCCTACTTCACTATCTCCTGCTCTTGATCTAGAGATTATTCCCCACTCCACCACTCATTCTTCATTGGCTTTTCTTTTTATGGAACCAGTTGCATGGAATCCACTTGCTTGAGAGGTTGCATTCCCTCGGATTTCATGCAGCATTGAAGCTCATGCATTTGCTGATTTTCTTCTGCAGAGCAGCTTCCAGCTTGTCCTCCATGCCACAAATCTCTTCTGCCCGTTGGCAAAGATGGAACCAGTCTGTCCAACCTCCCTCTCATTTTCCCTGTCAGCTTCCTAAAAGGAAGCTGCCTGAATTTCCCCTTGCTGAAAGTTCTCCCTGAAATTCCATTTTCAACTCTGTCTAGCTGCTACACCTTCCCTTATAAACATTTTGCCCAAAGAGTCTTCTGGAATAAGGTACCAAGAGAAAGATCTATGGCTGGGAAATTGTTAGATATTTTTAAGTATCTGCCTGATAATCTTGGTATAAAGAACCTAGAACTCATATGTCTTCAGACTGAAGTAACTAACTTTTTTTTTTTTAAATGCAGTACAGCAAGTACTTAGCAAAACAGAGCTAACAATTTCTTTCTGAATACAAGACAGTGGAACATCAGATTCATTGGCCTAAGCAGCTGGATTCCTCAAGAAACATTACAGGAGATTTCTCTATTCGAAACATGAAGTCAGACATACACCATCGAGAGATGCCTAGCAGGCAAAACAAAGGGGAAAGCCCAGAGAGTTTAGTTCTAATCTTTGGCTTGTCACCAAAATACTGAGTTGCTTTGCACATGTTACCTCACTTGTCTCAACATGATTTTTCCTGTCTGTAAAAGAAAAGATACTGGTATTAATCCCTCCAAAGTATAGACAGTTTTACACCAATCCAGGATATGATTTTAAAAATATGTAGGATTCTAGAAGAACGACTTTTTTTTTAATTTATGGGCTACAGCAAAAAGTTAGAGCACTTACTTTTCGCAACCTAAGACAAATGATCTGTCTTTCTCCCCTTCTTTCCCTCCTACTCCCCAAAAGGTGAAACTAGACAATTTGCTTTACCAAAGATATCTTTTAGACACAAGAAGAAATACTTCACTCTCAAAGAGCCTCTCCCTGCTTCACCATCAAAAGTGCAAGCTGTATGTTTTGTTCAGATTTGTGACTCTTACTCTCTGTACTCTAGCTATAACTATCCCCATTAAATCCAAGCCCATGATTAGTTGTCTCAAACAGCCCCAAAGTCTGTTTTCCAATAAACTAAATACTGCAAAAAATACAGAGTTGTATCTTCATCACAGTAACGAACCACATCATCAAAATGACTCGTATTGACAGCCGTGCCCCCAGCCTGCACCACTGGGAAGGGGAAAGGGAAGAGCTGAACTGGTGAGGGAAGGCAGGCAAATCTGAGGAGACAGCAAAGCAGAGCCCTGATTCCCATTCTGCGTAGGTGCATCACGGCTGCGCACGAGGGGCCCGTAAGAACCAGCTCTAAGCAACACAACATGCACGCAAAGCCTTAATACGACACACACGGAGGAGCTGTGCTGTGTAAACCGATAGCAATCAGATTAGACACTTCAGTTCTTGGATGGTTTCTATTTTTACACAATTCTTTACAAACAAATTCAAGAAGATGTTCAATTTGCCCAGTTCCCACTACCAGAACAGAAGAGAGTAGCTGGGGAATCTGAGGTCCAGTGCTGTTCAACCAAAGATTTGGGGGATAACTTTCACAATGACCATTTCTTTTGTCCAGCTGTTTATCTACACAACAAAGTTTATTTTCTGCTTTGTATAGAGACCCATGATCACTATATCCAGAGTGCAAAGTAACAACGCTCATCTATGTTTTTAGAAGATACAGATATGGCTTTGTTTTTTTCAAAAAACCACCTTTTGATTTTTCAAAGTTAACTTAATATTTAAAATTAGAAAACCCTTTTTAACCACTTCTGCAGAACAATCCTGGAAAGCATGGAGTCGGCACGTGCCCAGGGGAAAGGTATCACATACATGTTGCAAGACAAGTTAACGCACAACAGGGAAATTAGAAAAACAAAATGGGGCTATTGTGTATTTTAAGTTAAATGAACATACAGCATACAGTGAAGCAGGAGGCCATTAAAAAACTTTTAACAAGTCATGATACCATGTTATTCTAACAAACTCAGCTTGTCAAACTGCTATTGATTCTGACAAAGCATTTTGCTTGTTGTAAAATTTAGTAGCAATACTGTATTGATTTGAAATGATAAACTCTTGCTTCCTGTGCCAATTTCTCAAGCTTCTGCAATTCCTGATGAAGAATTCAACATGCATGGTGGTGTGTGGCTGTTATTAGGAGGATGGTAGGGTCAAAAGAAAAATTAAGGGAAGAACTAGCAGAAAAAAATAATAGTTCATGTACTTCAACAGAGCCAAGGTGACCGAAATGTCTTTAAATGGATTTGCAGGCAAATATAAGACCTGGTAGAAACAATCCTTTTTGAGAAGGGAGAAAAAATATAAAGCATATAAAGTTGTGGGAGAGTATTCAGATAAAGTATTCCTTAATACATTTCAGACTAATTTCAAAGACAAAACTTTCTCCACCTATGAGCCAGTTTTCCTGCATGTGGCCATTGGTTTATTAAGAAAATGTTTTATCATTTCAATATATTTTATCATATTCAGTATATATTTCAGTGAATTTCCATAGCACCTCTGATTTATGGGTCTAAGAACTGTGTGAAGGTAATACAGCTCTTACGGCTTTCCAGTGGAATCTTCAGTGCTTAAAAATATTTACTGTATAATTCATTCTTAATTTCTTAATCTTTCATGTCTCAACGAGTCTCAGATTAAATATCCTAAAGCAATCACAAAATTCATCTCGCTGTATCATTCAGAATGTCCAACATACACATTTACTTCTCATTTTCTCTAATATGTGAACAAGAGCAGAAGAGTGTCACACAATGTTAGGAAGGCTAAGAAATGCATGATTTAAAGGTCGACGGGAGGTAAGAACAACTCTGTGAACCAGATGAAAAGCAAAGCCAGACTATGCAATAAGATTATATGAAAACCACTATTTCCAAGTTTTATAGCAGCACTGGAATATTTGTGGATTCTGCTTTTTGTTCGGGGTTTGGGGTTTTGAGGTTTTTCGTTTGTTTGTTTTTCTTCTCTCTCTCCCAAATGGAAAATCCTAATTTACATGAAGTCCTTACAGTGCTGAGATCAGAAGCTCGCTCACTTGGTGCCCACTATGGTTCCTGGACCACTGCACCTCAGCTAGGGTAGACTCTCACCTAGGACTTCAAATCTCAGAGAGATGCCAAAAACTGGGGTTAAAGATCAGAAACTTTAACCTGTTCTTCATTAGTGTGCAATCTTATAGATTTACACAGTACCTGCCAAGTAAATATAAACTTCACTTGGGAGGAGATACCTAGAGCGCCAGACTTGAAGGTCCTCAAGGATCAAGACTTACCTGCCAGGAGCGTGTATTGCGAAGGAATTCAGGCCGGGTTGCCATGCTGAACTGCCTTCTGGAAGAGTCTCTTCTGCCATCTCTCTAGCTCCGTGGACTACACAGGGTGTCAGAAAGATTAGCCTCTTAGCATTAAGCACCTAAAATACTAAGGAAAAACTCAGAATAACTATAGTAGAGTTAAAAGCCCCGTGAGCCTGGTCTCCTCTTTCCAGCAGCACCCCGTAGCAGCTATTGGAACCAAACACAGTAGTGACACTGAACTTACCCTCCTGCCTCCCCGTCTGCTCATCGCTCTGAGCACCTGTGGAACCAGTCTCTGTGTCCAGTAGTTCCCCATAACCACTTCTTCCACAGGTTTGCCTAATCGCTTTTGAACTCAAATCGCTTTTGGCACCCATCACATTTTAAATCTCCGAGCTTGCTGTTGTAAAATATGCTACGCCGGGAAGCTCTCTCATGTATTTTGAACCTGCCCTTTAGTTCTCATACAGTAAGTAACAGTGAATAATTGTTGCCTAGTCCCTTTTTCCATGACTCATTATTTCATACGCCTTTATCATAACTCCTCAGTCACCTACTTCCCAGGCTGAAGTGTCCCAATCTATTTAATCATTCCTTGTATTCAGGCTGTTCAGTACTTTAATCACTCCTCTCACCCTTCTTTATTCCTTTTGTAGTTCTACTATATTTATTTGAAGTGTGTAGGACAATGCTGTAAGATGCAGGCACACCAAGGATTTACACAATGATTTGTTCTCGATTCATTTTCTTGCTATTTTGACCACAGAACTGATGTTTTCGTGGTATTTGTACAATAACTCCAAGGTCTCTTTCCTTAGTCATAACATCTATTTGAGAACCCATCGTCACATATGCACAGTTTGGGTTGTTTTCCTTCTTGTGCATTATTTTGCATTCATTGACATTCAGTTTCATCTGTTATTTTACTGCCCAGTCACTCAGTAGCTGAGATGCTCCTACAACTCTTCATAGTTAGCTTTTGCTTAAACTACCTGAATAATTCAGTATCAATAATTTTGTCAGTTTACTTTAGAAGCCCTTCTTGAAATAATCTGTAAATATATTAAACCTTATGGATCTAGCACACTTACCTGGACTGCACCAGTATCTTTCCTCTATTCTGAAAACTGACCATTTATTCCCACCCTTTGTTTTTGACCTTTAAAGCACTTATTAAATCTTACACGGATTTCCCCTCATCCCTTTACCCAAAGGCAGCTTTGTTGCTTTAATAGGTACCATGAGGTACCTTCTTACAGCCTTTTGGAAATTTAAGTGGACCCCCCTAAGCAGCCTATCTTAATTATAAGCTCAGTGTGTGTAATCTAATAGATTTGAGACATGACTTCCCTCTACAGAAAGATTATATCCGTCCATAGGCTTATTTATCCTACATCTTGACCATATTTCCTAACAGATTGCTTAGTACATTCCTTAAATTTTTGTGTAAAACCCTAGAGCTTCTAAAAAAAACCCCCCCAAAACCCCAAACAAAAACCCCAACAAAACCAATCAATCAATTTTACCTCTTTACAAGTCATTGATACCAAGGACAACTAAAGCAATAGATGTCATGTCACAGTTATTCAGCTGTTCTACATTTGACCTTTAGTGTTTTTCGCTAGTGAAAGATATCTATTAGTACTCCTTTAAATATTAGTTTACAAAATACCTCTATTGGCTCTTCAGTTTGAGACAATGCATCCCATTCCTTTGAATTGTAGGATCATTCAGGTTGGAAAAGAGCTTGGAGGGTCATCTAGTCCAGCCTCCTGCTCAAAGCAGGGTCAACACTGATTTCACACCAAGTCACACAGGGCTTTATCCAGGTCTTTCTTGAAACCCCCAAGGACAGCGATTCCACAGTCACGCTGGCAACTTGTTCCAGCGCTTAGTTTCCCTCACCATGAGAAACAGCTCCAGTTCGATTTAGGACCACTGCTTCTTGTTCTTCCGCCACGCACCTCAGCGGACAGCCTTGCCCCGGCTTCTCGACCTCCCCTGATGTACGCAAGGCTGCTGTTAGGCCTCCTCTTTGCCAAGCTAAAAGCAAACCCTTCTCTCTCAGCTTCTATCTTGTACCCTAACCCCGTCCCACACTGGTTGCAAAGGTTCCTGTTGGTTATTTCCTATTGAGGCATCACCTATGTGCTGCTCAGGCCTAGGTAGGTCAAGCATTATTTTTCATGTCTAGAAGTGTAATCTGCACCATAGTCCCTCCTGACGCTGCTTTACCTATACACAGTTAAGTCGCTAATTACTATGCTGTTTTCTGCTTTTTAAAGACTGTTTTCCCTTATGTCATTGTCCTGATGGAAGTTGGGATGAACAACAGGAATTTGGCTATTGAATTTCAATGCAAATGTGTTTCACGTTAATCATATGGTTCACTCATTTTAGTCTCCCTCAGACTACAGAACTGCTATAATATCCAAAGTTAGTTTATCTTAATATCTTTTCTTTTTGAAGACATCTTTAAGTAAGTGAACCAACTGCTTCAATGAAATGCAAAGTACAGTAGCCTCTAAGTGCATTTGCTAGCTAGCTGTGAAAATAGTGTTTTCATCATCTTACTGTAATACTTCGTGAATACTACAGGTATTCAGTTAAAAACAATGCCAGCAATCAAGTAGGCTAAAATTCAAACCACAAAATGAAAATTGTTTTAGTTAAACACTTTTAAAGCTTGATTTACGCTACTGTAGCTTCCAATAAACGTTAGATTCAATCACTCCCTTGTAGAACTTAGATGTACAATAGTCATGCTACATAAAACCTTAAGACCTAATATGTACAGCACAATTAAACTTAAAGCAACAGGGAAATCAGGAATAATTTTCCCAAGAGCACTACATAGAGAAATAAAATGGGCCATTTACCATTACACATCTACTCTCTATTAAGGCAGCTCTTGGAATTTCCTGCAGGGAAGACTACATATTTTACACTTCTAGTGGATGAATTTTCTAAGAACATTTACTTTCTCTAGTTGTTAAAACTCATTTCCTCATGCCTATTTACAGACACACAATTTAAAAAAGCCAATCAATCAAAGCGAAATAAAACTACTGAGGAGTCCAAATGATTTTCAAGGTGGACCGCTTTGCTAATTTAAATCTTTATTTTTGCATTACATTGTTAGGCTTCCAGATAGTATCTATCGTCTGCAGCCAAAGTACTGAAACTTGCAGGTGCGAGAGACTCAAGCTGTCTCAACAGAGGATATCCCAAAATATTTGTCCCAATGAGCAGATGCCTCATCACCTTCAGGCTGTTACAGAAACTTCTCCCACCACCACAAATGACTATTCCTAATAAACCAGTCAAGTTCTTCTGCTTTGCCAGTTTCACAGGACAGCAGATACGACATTTTGGGCATGTAATCTTAGTATTTTGTATAACCTGTAGACATTTACAGGTGCCTGTGGATATAAGTTTGCACAAGTCTTTGTTTGCTATCAGGGTAACAAAGCTTGCTAAATCTCTACAAAGATCAGTGGACGTGACTGGCTTTCAACATGCCTAGGCACCTGGCACAAATACGCTGAAGCATAGTTCTGCAGGCCCACATGCATGGTTAAAGGTAGTAACTCAAGAGGAATGACTGAAATACTTGCTGCTTGTGCGGAACTAGTCATGAAAACCATGTTTTGCAAAATGGGTATGAAGATGTAAAGAGTCCATTATAAATGGCTCAGTCTCTATAGCCTCACTGACAATACTGTTCTCATTCTTCTGTATATTTCTTTCTTCTGTATCCAACTCCATCCCCAGTAAGAAATATTCATAGGCTTCCAAGCCTATGCTTCAGATAGCTCCTATAAATTAAACTTTCCAGCAACGACAACACGCAAGCAAACGAGTCACGGTAAAAAACTATACCCAGCCTTTGTATGTTTTCCTAAGAATTTCCCAGTGGGACAAGATTTTGAACATCCTTTTCACACTTGCAACAAATTGCTTTTCAGAAAAATCTCTGCCCATTTGATCATGGGAAATGTCGACCTCTTGGTAAAAGAGTCTGCGATGAGCTTTTTTTGAAAAGCTGATAATAGCAAGCTGTCCTGAAAGCCTGGCCAGGGACCAGGAAGAGATTACTAGGGCTCCCAGCTTGTACTAACAGGGGTTCAACCAAATAAACGGAGCAGCTAGGCACAAAATGTAGGGCTCCCTGTTGATTGCAATCACTTTCAGAAGAAAAAGTAAGACATATTGGAGTATGACATATTCCTGATGTAGACCCCAAGAAAAGGAAACTTTTTTTGGCTAAAGAAAGCCTGGACAACATACCTCTGTGTGTACACCAGTATTTTTAGGCATTAAGGATTTCATGACTGCTTTAGTTTGATGGAAAGAGCAATAATAATTTCAACACGCAATATTTTACAGACCCCTTCGAGCTATGCGAGGGCATTTATAACACCAATACGAAGACTACCATATTAAAGCTAATACTATTCACATACAATTACCCACACAGAGGGTATTATGGGAACGACATATAGACCTCCTCTTATTTCAAAAAAGAGGCTTGAGATTTGTACTGCAAAATATACTCAGAAATATTCTAGAGAGAAAGTAAAATTCACAAAGAACTAATGTTAAAAAATATTTTTCTTTTCACCCTTTTCCAAAATATACTACACATCCCATCATTGCAATTTATCTATCTACAGATTTTTCTGAGACTTTTATACTCCAATAACTGAGTATATGAAGTTTTTAAAACATTAAAGTAAGACAATTGTGTATGAGGGACTGCTTTCCACAATGCTGATATGCAGAACTGAACTCATGAATGTTCTATTAATTAGACAGAGCCATGACTATTAGACCTAAACTTTTGACCCAGGCTAACATTTATTTTAAATAAACTAGGTATCTGTATTAAATAAGAAAGCAAGATGAGCCAAGATTAGTACTCCTATTGCCATGTAGATGTCTAAACATACAAAAGTTGTCATGTGTCTCGCACAGCAAGTATGATTTGCTTGGTACCCATGAAGTATTAGGTATCAAAGATGTCAGACTCTAGAATAGTTAAGGAGCACAACATTTTCTTCAAGTGAATTTATTTTAAAGCTACTCCTATTTTTTTTTTTAAATCCTAAACAAGATTAAATTGACCCAAATAATTTGAATTCTTGATTCAGCCTGAGTCATGTTATGTTGTACAATATTCCGTTACATCCCATCTGGTGTGATTTAACACTGCACGGTACAACAGAGTGAAATCAATTAAGTGTATACTTCAGATAAATGCTATTACTTAAATTAGTTTGTAAAGGCAGGCCAACATGTAACAGGCAATGTAGACTGGCAAGAAAATTAAATGAGTTATATCTCCTCTGCTTCCCAAATAACTCTTTGCTTGCTACCTAAGAAACTGGCAATCTGACAAAAAACTTATTAGGCACTGAAAAGTTCTGTACCAGGACTGTGTGTGGAATGTGCTTTGAAGCACCTTCTGCTTATGAAGTCTAGATGTGTTCATAGTATGTAACAAAAAAATGTATAATTAATAGAGCAGAATATTAATCAGCAGCAATCTAAAATATGAAAATCCTGCTTCAATCTGTTATAATTTCTGGAAACATTTCATTTATGCTAGTTATAAACGGTAAATAGATACCTAGCTAACAAACTCGCAATCAACATCTGGTTAGCAGATAGGAATGGGAGTCACTTCTCATCTCAGTGCACTAATTTTCTCAACATACTTTTATTTTTTTGTTAAGTCCCTGAAAGTGTTGCAAGTCAATTAAATCAATTCCACTCAGGGGTATGCAAAACACATTAAGAAAAGACGAGATCTCATCAGTTATATGTTTTGACTGGGTATCAAAGTGTTGCATGCACAAGCTCGTCTAAAAACCTTTCAAAATTGCTACGAACATTTATGTGCAAGTCTTGCATACCACAAGAGCAATGCATATTACAACTATATCTATAAGCAAAGCCTAAGACGCCTCTTGCAGATGTGAAGCAGTATGAACAGAAGCTCCCTGTGCACATTTTGTATTAAACATTGAGAATTTGAAATAAATCCCATAAACCAAAAATGTATTGGTCACTACAATTTTAGCTGTACCAGGTGCCAAAATCATACTAAGTTAAAATTAATTCCAAAGTCTTGCTGTTCATCATGGTAGAGAAACATTAAAATGATTCCCCTCCTTCATTCTACTGAAATTACTGACATCTTGCCAAGATGTGGTCGAGTCCCAAATTCTAGTTTTTAGGCTTTTCTGATGTTTAGAACTTTGTTCATAAAAGCCTTTTCCACAGCCAATATTTTCTCAGCCCTCTTTATGCTGTCAGCATGACCCCATGCTCACCACAACTGTACCACCTATACTCCCTTTAGAATGCAAATAGGAGGATTCAACTTTTCTCAACTCATTTTTAACTAGCAATGTCTATTTCTCAAGGAATCATTCCTTCTTATTTGAACTTTCCAGATGAAGTCAGCCTCTGCAACGTTGTCCACAAGTGGTCCTGAAAGCTTTTACAGGCAGTTAACATTTCCTTCTTCAGAAGCCGCCTGAAAAATGCCCCTCCGATGTGCCAAGAATAAACATGTCAACATTTGGTAGTTCGGGAGAGATATAACTGGGAAGAAGGTTTACCTTAGTTTGTCTAAATATCTCTGTAGCTACTCAAAAGGAAGGATTGAAATACTTGCTACTTGTGTGGAATTAGTCATGAAAACAGTGTTTTGCAAAATAGGTACGAAGATGTAGTAAGTCCATTATAAATGGCTCAGTCTCTATAGCCTCACTGACAAAATTGTCGTCAGAGAACAAAAAAATAAATGTATAAGACTATAAACATTTGGAATACTGAAAAAATTTCAGGAATAAATTTGATAAACGCTATTAGATCATGCAGTCCAGTTCCCTATCACAGGAAAGCTTGTGATAGAAAAATAATAACAACCTGTGAAGTTCTTTTGAGTCCGTTACTACTGCTGAAAGCCAGAACATTCTTCTGTAGCATACTTTGTGTTGCTTAACTGATTGGGTTGCAAGCTCCTTGCTTCAGAGACAGTGATTTGACACCACTGGAACTAGTTACTGGACTTCTTCCGCTAGTTCTCCTTAGTTTGGGGAAATTAATGTATATACTTACATTAGCACAGACCAAACACACGAGAATGATATTCCTAAGAGCGGACAGGCTGTCAAGGCTACAATACAACTATATATAACTACTTTGTCTCTGAATATTAATAATTTATCAGAAGATACGACACTAATTGTACCTATGACAATACTTGTCAAAGTTAATTGACACTTTTCATAATAAAGAGGCAAAAAAAGGTACTTTTTTCTAGAAGTTCAATTCATAATATATTGCTCTTATTAAAACTAAATATTTATTCAAAGTAATTAACATAATTATCCTATTTACAACAACTAAAAAACTGAAAAACAAAACAGGAACATTTACAACCAAGTAACAAACTAAAGACAGAAAGGCTAAAGGAATTCAGATACACTTCATTAAAAACACATGGCAAATATTTTTCTGTCTCCTGGTAATACATTGGTAGAATCTATCCATGATAGCATATCTAAGAATAGACTGGCATCCTAATGCTAAGCATGAACCCATTTTTATTAACATCTGTTTGACTTGCTTCCAAATGAAAAACAATTTTAACATTAGGAAGTTTCAATGAAAATAATTTAATAGGTTAAAACAATTTTCCTAACTTTTGTATCACAAAATTCTCATTAGAAAATTAGGACTGACTGTAGGTAAGCAATTTAAAGTAGCATCTAGAAATTACAGCACTGCTAATCCCCTTAAAGACTTGCACTGTCTGAAGTATTTATCTGTTAAACACAGGGAAATGCTCACAAAGATTATGGCAAAAGGTATACTATGCACCTCTCCATTCCCAAGTCCAAATGAAATTTCTTATTCATTTGTTGATATACAAGACGTTTGTAAGCTTTAACAGGAGACAAAAAGAGAACTTACTTTATTTAGAATTTAACAAAATGCTCTTATTTCCAAAAAAGTGGTTCTTTCTGCAAAAAATCATTACTGAGAGAGACATTTTCACACAGAACAATTCATAACAGGAAAACGAAATTCACCCCGTTTTCATCTGCTATCCATCAATCCTCCTTGAAATATGGATGAACTCGGAACTAAATCCTGTTTTTTTTCTTACAAACATGAAGTAAAAGATTTTTTGATGTCCTTGATTTAACACTCAATGCTACATTTCCTTCAGAAAGGCTTCTAACTAGGTTTCTTGGCACATCCTGTTCTTGCTTCCAGGTCCTCGTTTTAATTCCTAGTGAAGAAAGAAACGTTATTACATGTAGCAGACACTCATTCAATAAACATGATCAGAATTTGGCCTATGTGGATGTCCTTTTCCGACCACACCTAAGAATTTTTAGACATATTTCTTGTCCTTATTGAAAGCCTAATTTTAATATACAAAAATTTAATTACACTCAGCTCAGTAATCCAGTGTGCTAATTGCCTAAGTCCAGTGATTAGACCCTCAATTGACATGAGTTGCTATTAAAAAGGCATAGTGATCTATATAAAAGTGTAGAAGTACATGAAAATTTTATTAATCCTCAGTATTATAGACCAGTATTGAAAAATGACCACTATGTCATTAGAGGAAGTTTTGTCTATCTAATCTAAACACAGCTCTTCCTCTTAGTGACTTGGTCACATTTCATTCTTCTCCTGTAATGCATGCTTTTGAAAATAAAGGGTGTTTCACATTCAGTTAAACTTTGAAGAATCAAAAATCTATTCTCTATTTCAGAATCAGGTGCTTCATTACATAGTTTCCTAATAATACCAGAGTAGTAATTGACTTGGTAACTTCATAACCCAGTCTTTAGTAGTAGAAATTGGTATTAATGCAACTGTGTATGCAGTTTGCCAAATAAGTAACTACTGGTTAGGCAATGTTTAGCCTCAGATTTCCACTTTTCAGAAAGTTTATTGTGATAGAACTTCAACATTTCTTATGAATGGAAAATAATACATATTAATATGTACTTGCTCCTTCACATCAGTTCTTACATAAAAACACATATGTGCTGTAAAACTGGCAAATTGCCTATGCCACTGGGAAAAGCTACACAGTTAGTCTATTTCATAAGAACAGCAGACTAAAACTTTAAACAATCTTTGATCTCCTCTGAACTGCACAAGAAGTTGCACTAAGGAAGATCATTAAGTGTATTTTTGAAGATAGAGAGGAAAAGGAGACAAGTGGGTAGAGATAAAAGGAAAATTGTGAGGATTTAGTGCATTAAGAGCTACTGCAGGTGCCAAGCAACTTACTGCCATGCACTACGAGAGGCAGAGGTTTTTGGAGAGTTATGAACAAAAGATCTTGTGCACATTTACTGAAAAAATAATTTGTAACTGATTTTGTTACAGTAGAGATTTATATACTTCAGAGAGAAGCCATGTTATTGTAACAGACTTTCACAGAATACCACCTGATAGTATTATTATTAGCAATTTGTTAGAAGCAAAATAACTCCTAAATATTGCTTTCAAATAATTTTTTCTCAGCTATTGTTTTGGCCCAAAATAGCCCCAAAGTTTAATAAATCTCTGAAAAAACCCACATCTGTAAAAACAAATCAGTGTGGTGTTATAAAACAAAGGAAGCAGTTAAAAGACAGGTATGGAAATAATTAGAGGATTTTTTCTTGATAAACCACGCTTGGCAAGGATAAAATTGGTAATAAAGTTCATCAAATTTCTCAACAAGTACGCAAACAATTTTTGGTGGAAGACTTTAACCCTTGGGAAAAGGTCTTCCCAACAAGCTTGTAGTAATACTGAGTTTTGATTAAATACCATCTAGATAACTAGTTAGACATTCAGGTATTTTTTTTAATGAGTGGATATACTATTCAGATCAATGTCTTAGTGTACTGACCACGCCAATACATGTGTTAAATTGACAAAACCTTGAGTATCAACCTTAATTGTGGACCTCCTGTACAAACACAGTTACCAATGCAGTGTCATACATTCAGGTTTTGACACTTACCTGCCATTTTGGGTACTCGCAAAGCTCTATGGCTTAACAAGACCTCTTGTCGATTGCGTTTTGCAGAAACAGGGTCTTGGCCTAACCCAGTGTTTGATGCAGAACTGGAAAAATAGCCAGAAAAGAGTTTGTTTTCAGTAAAGTGACTAAGCTATATTACAGTAGTTTAGGCCTTGCAGTGTAGAAATACATTAAATGATGTTATCCAGTATTGGTAGTTCATAACTGAATGCAAAGAATAAACTAATTTATTTTTGATGTATATATATGGATATTATCCCCTTTCTCTTTTTTAAAAACTTACAAGAATGTTTCAATTGTGAAAATAAGAACTAATGTTCCCACTTATTTTAAAATGGAGACTGATAAGTCACATTTTTTTTGGAAACCACAGAAGCCAGTTTGATGGTCACTGCACACAAAAGAAACAATCTTAACGCATGTACGAAATCCTTGAAATGATCAAGCTGTGTTTATTGAACAAACTGCATTTTTTTATTGCTACAATAATTTTTCTACAGCCTCCAACACAGTTGGAGGGGGCGGCTTCATAGCAGACAATACTTTTCAGCTAAGCTGCAAGAAAGCTGTTACAGCTTCAAATTCATTAAAACAAAACCTCTATTTTATAGCCTTTTATGTGATGGTCTTAAGATCTACAGTGAAAATTATGAACCTATCTGATCTCACCCTTTTACACTTGCTTTGCTAACTTCCCTGGTTCCACTCTCTAAGACAACCTCATAAACAAGGTAATTCTATTTACGTCCCAAGTTTCTATGCTTTTCCTATTCCTCTAATGATATTGTATTATTCCCACTTTATAGTCCCCTAACTTACAATAGTTTTCTTAAAAATAATTTTCTGCCTAAATGAAAATATATAGCAAGCAGTAAAAACTAAGACCTGCCTTGTGCCAGTCATAAGATCTATTCATACATGCTTCTTGGTAGAGAAGTTACGCCAATAAGAATATAAAACTATTTAGTAAAAGCAGCCTCTGCATTATGACTGACTTGCCTCTTATCCTGTGTCCTAGCAATACAACTGCTTCAAATTATATTTCTAATGTAGAGAATATATCTGAAATTTATACTTTTATTCTAAAGTTACTAGGAGATGAATGGCTGGAGTGAGCTACTTCAAACAGGGAAAGTATGGAAGAGAAAAGGGAGAAAAAGTAGGGAAAGGAAGAGCATATTTTGGTTTACAGACAGTTTACAGTCTGAGGCAGAAGAAATAATCCCCCAAAAGGAATAAAAAAAAGTTGTGGTATTTTCCTGTAGTGTTATTCTAACTTGGAAACTCGGAAATACCTGTTTGAGACATAGAAGGAACGAGATAAAAGAGCAGAAAGTGCTAGTCTTTGGGGAAGAGATAAGCATGTATGAAATGTGGAAATCATTACACAGTTGTTATAAAAAAAAAGTATGCCTAAAGTCTTAGAACATTTACCTCAAAATAAATCAGGCTTCAAACGTTCCCTAAACGTTCTCTCCCTAAAGAGAATCTAGAAAGCCAGCTCAGTTTCAGAGAGCAGGTGATTTATTTTGTTAAATTCATAATCGACTATTTGAAAAATTGAAAAACGTGAGACATGCCTCTTTTCTCACCCTAAAGCAATACAATCTATTCCTTATCCTAGAGCAATCCTAGCAAACCAGTGTAGAACGATAATTATTAACAATTAGAACAGGAACATGAAATTGAATCAGGTAAATCTGTGATCTTCTAGGAAGATTTTCTACCTCAAAGATGCTAATAAACCAAAAAAGTGCTTAAGTTTCTTCACTGTCTAGCAACATATTATCAGGTGACTCAAAAAATTGATATAACCTTTTTTAAAATCATACTATGAGAAAGCAAAAAAAAAAATCACGCAAAAAAAAAAGCTGTTTCATCAGTACTGATAGCTAATCCTTAAATACATTAACAAAAAGAAACAAAAAAGTACAATTCCACTTAGTATCTTTTCAGTTTTAGCTTTGCTGCTGCTCCTAACAAGCCTCTTTCAGGGTCATAAAACAAAAGTGACAAAATGGGAGTTCTTCCCACAGCAGACCACAGGAATGAAGTCATAGCTGAAACTGGAAATGAATTATCAGAAAAACAAAGGGACTGTTCAGATAAGTATTGTTAAGCATTTTCTCCACTTTCTATTTTGGCAGTTTCTAATGTGTTCCAGCAAAGGCATAACATTTTCAAACAAATTAGATTTTTAATTGATGATGGAATTTCTCTTCTCAGAATTATGTGTTATCTTTCTATTTTAAGCAGGTAGCAGATATGGAAGACAAGATATTAGTTTGTACTTGTTAAAATAACTGAAGTTCCTAAACTAAGAGTAAAATAAGATTCAACTCAGCTTGCCAGGAGAAAAAAAAAAAATTAAATTGTCAAACATATTTGAGACAGAACATGTCATATGTAGGTCCGATGACTTGTATAAGAGGTTTTCAGATTTGAAATATAATACCGAAACTGAAGTGAGAACTTAAGAAATGAATACAAACTCATTTTTATAATAGTTAGTTTAATTTTACCTTAATGCCTTTCTTTTTCTCTCAGCAGCAGAAGTCATTGCCATATATGAGGGCTTCTCAAGTACTGAAGTAGGATTTTTGTTTTTTAAGGAAGAGAGACCAAGTCTGAAATAAAAGAATTATGTTTTTGTAAAATCTATTCTGCATAGAAGTCAAGTGAAATTGTTCTTAACTGTAAACAAATATATGTTAAGTTGAAAAACAATACCAGCAATTTGTTTCAATAATATTACTTGAAGTGGCTTTGCAGGACTTCACACACATGTGGCAGCTTTAACAATGGCATCTCTCAATGGCAAAGAGGTTAAGGTATCCATTTTACAGACAGGGAAAGTAAGGCTTAGAGAAAGTAACTTGCCTGAGGCATCACAAACAATTTCAGAAGTGCTGTATTTTCTTTTCAGTACTTATCTTGTAAAATGGTAAGCTTTCAACTTCATCTGTTGTCACTAACATACCATTGATTTCAAATAATGGCAGAATTGAATCCGATACTGAATAAAACTGAGGGTTTGATTTTCAGATTGATAGGACTACAAATAAAATTGACATCAATGTAAAAACCCAGCTGTGAAGATAATCAGGATTAAATTGTTTGGGTAATATTCCTCGCCCATATAAAGAGATCATACCTTTGCAGAATGCTACCATTGCATGGCTGTGACTCCATGGATGAGTCAGTAGACGGTTCAGTTGTTTCACCTGTCCCTTCATAGAGAATTACTGTTGAGTCCATGTTAGCTTCATCACACTCTGGGATTATGTCACATGTAGAGTCCATAATACTCGCCTTTTTCACTGGCATATCTACATTACATGCATTGACTTCCTGAAGGCCTGCAAGGTGTAAAGCTTTCTTTACCACGGTCTGTGTACAGCAGCTTTGTACTGGCTTTCTGCAAAATTCTGGTGTATACACGATAGGGTGGACCTCCTTGGTAAGAGAATCTTCCAGATGATGGAGACAGGACTGCTTGGATGCAGCAGGACTTCGAGCTGTGACTGGAGAGTCCATTAGCTTCCGCCTAATTCTTTTCTGTGGTGGTACTGCATGTTCTACTATTTGTTGTGCATTTTTATTCATTTCTTGTGGTGTACCAGAAATAGTACCTGTGCAACATGGACAACAATGGTTAGCATATTTACTTGTATTTACTACTTAAACCTTGCTTTTACCCTCCTCCTCTCTGCTGAAATATGTTTATTAGCAGAAATTATTACAAATACTATTTATTTAATTTACATATTAATTTGGTCATATAACCGAAATTATTTCTATTGCAGTGCTGTCCAGATGGTAGCATTTGTTCTGTGGCACTCAAAATATTATAAATATGCATAGGCTGATATAGTTAATCCCAGAGATATTACAAGTAATCACAAGCAAGATATGACACATGACAACAGGGAATGGAAAGAGTAAGAGTATTGAAAATGATCACATTATCATGACACAACTCTAAATTTAATTTAAGATGGTACTATCACAGTAATGTACAGCTGCCTCCTGATCATGGCAATTTTTTCCCCTAGCAAGTAGCATGCAGTAGAATGAGAGAGACTGTTGTTAAAGGAAGGATATACAATCACTTAGAGGAACAAAATTCGTTGACATTGCCAATGAGAAAGTAATATTTTGGAAAAGGGGAAAGAAAGAAGTTACTTGGATCCTGTCATCTCAATATATCAACTCTGTAAAAAAGGTCTTTACTAAACCCCCCCACCCTTAAAAATAACAAAGTAAGCAATGCAGCAGTAATTGGCCACTGGCATTCATCCCCATTTATACTATTTTTCTTGAAGTGTCATAACATTTTTGTTTTCAAGCAGGTGGTAATAAAGGCAACTTCCAAAGTAAGAGAGAAAAGGCCTTTTTTAAATTCAAGTTTTCAGTAAAGGAGAATCATTTTAAGACAGACCACTGTTCAAATGGCTAGGCTAGTGGTGACTCAGTTGTAACAAAAAATTAAGTGGATTTTTTTTTTTTTTTTTTT
>JAVJGG010000021.1:22929601-22966966 GCA_035590195.1 Aviceda cuculoides | reverse complement strand
AGTTGTAACAAAAAATTAAGTGGATTTTTTTTTTTTTTTTTTAACAAATCAAGAGTAGGAGAGGGCTGTCAAAACCCCAAGTGCTTCCATATTTAACTTTCAGTGCAAATTTAAGAAATGAAGTAAAGACCACTGTCCTTAAAATGTCTACGGATTGGCCCCACTTCAGCTGGTAGCCACAGCATCATACTTCCCTTTTCTGCACTGCTTATTCCATTCCTGTGAGCAACTAAACTGTAAAAAGAGCTTTTTAAGTTGCCGCATGTTACTCAAGAATTAACTATGGTATTCATATAAGAGTGTTGATAAATATTTATTTCTTCTAAAATTCCATTCCATTTTTGCCTCAGAGTAAGAAGTTAGTTTGAACTCCTCAGTCTGAATGCTTCTTTAGTTCTCTCTCATGTTTTAATACTTACAGCATTTTAGCTGTTCCATAAATGTTCTCTGAAGAGGAGAAAAATTGATTAAAAACACATATTGCATTATTCCCCCTCCCCAGTTTGATTTCGTACAAAAAAAAAACCCCAAACACAAAACCCCTTAAATGACTGTAGTCTTTCCTCTGACTTTGCCGCTTCTCAGCTCCCCTTTTAATTTATTTGAACCTCATTCCTCAGTTGCAACCCAGTTTGCCATAGGCAAGAAGCTTTAAGAATGCCAATTCCCCAAGTGCACTCGGAAATCAGATGTCTTGGGGAAAAGGCCCAAATAAGAGCCTCATTGAAAGAAAGCCGTCAAAGGATAAAGGATGATCTCAGCACCAGGTTTTTTGTACACACTTTGAAACTAGAGATACCATATGATGGATTCCTCATGCCCAGCTACATGAGATGGTGCCCAATTAGAAGGTACAAATTAGAGCTGTGAGGAGACGGGAAAGGATTTACAGACTACCATGAGACCTAGACCTGTTCTGGGAGGATGGAATGAGTAGTATCAAAGCGCGTACAAGTAGCAAGTAAATTAGATGCTAATAGGTAGGCCACAAATCTATTCTATGTTGCCAGAACTTAATTCAATCATGAAACCACAGCAAACATTTATTCCTCACTCAAGGTCTCAGTTTCAGAAAGAGCAATGTTTAAACTACTATGGTTCAACTGATATGCAACATCTTATCCAACAACGCATAAACAATAAGAGCAGGTTAATCTAAGCTAGACTTCTTATGGGAAAACATGCCTGGACAATTACATGAACAATTACAATTCTATTATGCTGGTTTTGGCTTTGAAGAAATACAAATATGGAAAACTCAGGGCCAAGAGGACTACTTGATGCGAAATAACCGAATTGTGAATTTGTGTGTGTGTGTGCGCACCTGTGTACAGTTCAATTCACTATATATATGTAAAGGTGGGTTGGTTTTGTTTTTGTTTTTTTAATTTAAATGCAAAATACCTTATTTTCTCATACCTAATCTTAGTCTAATTCACCGTCAGCATTCACCAGGTAAAGTGCAGCAGGTTGTTGAGACACAGTAGCTTGCTTGTAATCTAAACACTAAGCTAATTCAGAATATTTTCCACGAGCAGTGAAAAAAAGGGTAGTAAAACAGGGCCCATGTGTTCCTCCAAAATTTTCCCCTCCACCAGAAATAATGTAGGCCTACTTTGATGAAGGCATTTTTCTCCCAGACTTAGCAGGATTGTGTTCATAACAAGCAAGAAACTTATTTACGAACCATTTTGAATGCGTACTCTATGACACAATCAACAATGCTATGCTTTATTAGTGTGCTTGCTCTTTAATTTTGGTTTCATGAGTACAATATTATTCTTCTATGACTTCTTTCTTTAAAAAAAAAAAAAACAACAAAACCTCTAGTCATCACAACCAAAAATTGAGGCCAAAACTGTGTTTTAAAGATTTTTTGACAGCTTATATTCTTAAATACAGGAATAAGCTTTATCTAAGGATTCCAATCTAGTGTTTGAAATAACTATCCATTAAACATTTCAGGACACATTTAAAAAAGAACTAATTTATTAGGTTTTCCTCCTGCATATATGCCTCTGAGAATGTGTGTTTCGGGGAAAAGAATGGTTAGAATTCTATTTGTCTTTTGTTACGTTAGGACAGGGAGTTTCCAGTTTCAGAAAGTTTGCTTACTGTAAGACACTGAGGTTTTGCTAATGTCCTAAAGTTACTAGGAAGGAAGACTGATGCACAAACATTTTGGTGAGCGTGCCAAGCTTTAGAAGCTTCTCCAGGACTAAATACTGGAAGCGTTTTTAAATTAACTGTAAATGCAAGCATTTAAACTGTAAACTAAATAGGTAAAGAACACAAAAGTACTGCCAACATTAATAATTCGTTGAATTTCATCATAATGAACAGTATTTCATACTGTAATACAAGTACATTACTAAAAAGACAGTTGCAGCAATTCTATATATGGCAAATATAAGCTGTTAGTAAAAACCCAGACCTATTTTTAAAGTCTATTTATTTCTGGAATGAAACTCATTGTAAAACAAAGTTAAAACAAAACTAGCTTTTCTTGCCAGTTAAGTATTGGAAAGCATATAAAATATTCAAGAAGCATGCCTTCTCCTAGCTTTTTGTGAAAGCATTAAGTTGCTCCTAACACAGTAAATAAAGTAAACAAAATCATCGCCAGCAACATCATATTTAATTTAGCTTCACTAAGTAACGTAAGCCAAATACAATGTGACAAAAACCCCAACCCCAACACCCCAATTCCATGTGAGCTTGCTGTTACACACTATATAGCACCAGTTATGATCTAAAGTAAACTTAAACACAGCAAGAAAAACATTTAAACCCACAAAAGAAAGGAATGATAGTGTTTTTATTCCTGTCTTAATAAGGAAGCAAGATACTGAAGCCTGTCGCTAATTTTTTGCAGGTGCTTTTAATAACTGCCATTAAGAAGTTTAAATAAAATGCGGTCCGACAACAATAGCTGGTACGAAAACACTACTACAGATTTCAGATGACTTCAAATGGTCATGATATCAACAGTGTTTCTCCTTAAAAACCCCCCACCACATTATTTCTTTGTTTTTTTGCAAGAACTAATTTTCAAATACTTCAAAGGCTACTCAATATTTTTTAAAACATCCATATTCAGAGGTATACTTTTTTTATATACATATATATATTCTTATTAAAAGAGAAAATTTAGTTCCACAGGCTGACACAAAAGTAATATGCCTCAAACTGAAACACCATACCTTTTCTTTCCTAAATACTAAATTAATACAATTTTAGCATAATTTTGTCTAAACAAGCACTGAATATTTCAGCAAGCAATTTTAGAAAATGTGGCCATGTGTTACTATGTGGCTTCTATTGCAACGGGACAGCTAAAACTAGTTCCCTAAATCCTATTCAAGAAGGGAAAAATAAAAAGCTCCAGAACAAGGGACTTAAAACATTTAAGTAGCAAATACAAACTTCCAGTATTAAAGCAACACAGAAGAAACATTCATTTCATAGCAGGTCACGTCTACTAAACCCAAAGTCTTTGTATGACAATTTTAGGCAATGCTTTCTCCCAGGATACTCAATTTTAATATGATATTGTTGAGTGCTTCTAGGTGTGAGGCATGTATATGTTACATGTTTTAGCACATGCTTTATCTTATCGCTTAAATAATCCCATGAGTAAACACAGAAAATTGAGACAACAGTACATTCTTAGTTAGGAACAACTGAGGTAATACATACCACATTAATAAAATATCACAGATGAGCTTAATGAGGCATTATTTTATTTCTTGTAGCAACAACCAGTAGAGACTCCATTCATATCCCATACTAATTTTAACACGAAGAGCAATACTGACCTCCCACAGAACAGTTACACTGTTGAATTCACTGCAGTATGCTGTGGCAAATCCCGTAAATATAAATGGGTTACAAAATACAGATTTGACAAACTTAGAAGATACCTACTGGCAATTATTCCAATGTGATTGGTTCAATGGGATTTCCCATTACATTGGAACTGAAAAGGGCAAGTCAGCTGACTCTAGATTTGTCCTCTTACCGCTGTCCGTCTTCGGAGTGCGTGTTACTGACAGCTACTAAATACAGGGTACTGAAGGTGACACAGTGGTGGACCAAGTATGGCTCTTCATATTTTCTTAATGAACAAATCTAAATAGTTCCTGAACGGATGGCTAATGCTAATCATTAAGTGTTGTCATTACTTTTCTACTGAAAGACAAACAACACATTCCAGCTCTTAAGAAAGTCTCCAGAATTGTTCCACAGTAAGGCAGGGGAATTATAATGTTTATGGTTTTATTTGCTTCACATTTTATGGCCAGTTCAATCTTTTGCATCAGAATGATCTTCGTGATTCACTGATATTAAGTTTACTTTTTATTTCATAAACAAAAATGAATCACTACATACTTTACAGAAACATCTGCAGTTAACCTGATGGGGTAGCTTAAAAGAAAAATTTTGAAGTTGTATTTCTTTAGCTAGTGCTTTCAGCTACAAACACTTTTCTTAAAAAAATAAGCATTATTCCAAATATATTTTAGAGAATAGATTACATATTTGCTGATCCTTAATTTTAGGCTGATGATTACAAAACATAATTGTCAAAATGCTTCTAAATATTATTTTTCTTAAGAGATTCACTCAGAAATTAAAAATAGAAGTTACCTTCCACTCACCAACCACCCCATATCAAATGGTATGAGGTGGTTTTGGTCATTAGTTTGTTGTATCATCTGTCCCAAAAAGACTACTCAGAAGAACTGATTTATCAGGAGAGAAACATCACAATATTTGATATTTACAGCCCTGTGAATTAGTATGAAAAGCAGAACGCAGTATTTGTGAAACATGAGTCACAGCAAAAGCAAGTAGAGTTCATGACAAATACTCTTTTGAATTGGGTTAGTTCTAAATTGACATTTGGGACAAAATAATGGCCAAGACTTCTCTTCTTCTGGAACTCACGTTAATGTATGCATAAGGGGATTATTTCTGGAAACTGTGCTAAATTAAAGTCTACCAGGTTGTTCTGCTAAAGTGAAATAAAATATTAATGTATTCATTTCAATAAACATTTCTGGGCTACCAACGATTGATCCAATTACAATACTAATCATACATTTTCATTCTTTTAACAACTGACTCATGGAATTCCAAATTGCAAATGAGGTCTAGTGAATGCATTTCAATTATTTAATATTCATGTGACCCAACGGCATCACTGCGATGGCCAGTTTCACAACAGTTTTGAAAACAACAGCTGTGAACTGAAAAAGGCTAAAACCCAGGCTGCGTCCTGGTGAGTCCCAGTGGTCAGGTGTACTATTTTACACAGCATGAGAAAAAAAAAATACTTAGTCACATAGACAGTGTGAAAAAGCTGCTCAATACATGACAAATCTTTCCTATATACAAGACACATGCTTCTCCTACTCTTAATCAAGTCTTTTACTACATACAACTACACCCCAATTTTTCCTGCCATGCAAAATAATAAATTGACTTTACTTTCGGATGTTTGTGACAAGGGGAGGTAATGGACGCCTTTTCTTTTTTTTCCTGTAAATCAATTCCATTCTCTCAATGGTAATGTACAGTAAGGCTTCCGGAAATGGGATGCCTGAAACAATGCCAAGAACTATCCCATTCATAGAAATACTTGCAAATACCAGTCAGAGCTCTCCACCCATCAGTCCATACTCTATGAATACTGTATGGCTCTCCATTAACCAACACCCAAGAATGGGGACCCAAATACATTTTTAAATGAGCTTAGTTATTTTCATAGCTTGTGCTTTTCTTGATACAGATAGTCGAGTTGTTCATGAGGTTGCACATTTATGGTTTCATGAAGCATATGGAAGCTTAATCTAAATTTTGAACATACTTGTAAACAAAAATGATAGTGGAAAACCAGTATTTTCTCTGCAAAACAACATATCTGATTTATAATTAAGGCCAGAATAAATGGTATGTATGGGTGGATGCTTAAAAATAGGCCTATACATCAATGAAACAATTGTTTAAAAAAATATCTTCCCTATTATTATAGAGTAGAAAGTATGGTTAAGACATGTTATGGAAACCCCATGTTAAGCTTCATAATGGAAGTGAGCAAGAGTAGAGGTTCTGAAAATGTGTTTTTAGTCATATTTTAACAAACAAAAGTCAAATTACCAAGGAAAAACAATATTTAAAAGTAGAATGTAAATACACTCAGCGGGATAAATTAATGTTGTGTAAATATTTTAACATTATTTTTTCTTGAAATTAAAAGATAATTCAAGTGTTTCATTTTAGGTTAAATTTGAGGGTAATGAATTTTATTTTAAGAATTCTGAAGCGGTGGTAGAAGAAAAACCACATCGAACAAGCGCAATCAGAAATTTAAGATTCAGATACTCTGTTAAGTTCTTTGCAAAATACTCCTTGAATCATTACATGTAGAGTGTGTTAGCATGCACTGCAAAACAATTGTTAGATCAAATTACTTGTCATGCATAGCTATGTTAATATGGCACTGTTCAAACAAACCAGAAGAGCAAGGAACATTAGCTCAGGACAAACTGTGAATTTTCTGAGAGCTATTTCTGGTACCCATGGTAGTACTACTGTAGATACAGATGACTAAGCTATATTACTTGGTTGGACAAGGTTGCTAATTAACAGTCAGCTAGTAACATATATACATCTCTGACACTCAGAGCAAAACATTTCACAGAAGGTGTTTAAAGGTTTCAAAGGTTAAAGGAAAAACAAGATAGAAAGAGGTCTATTCCTGTAGTGAAGCGCTACATGTGCTTTGGCAAAGCTTACGAGCTTTAATTAGCTTTCTCTCAAAATCAGCATTTTTAAGCACAAGTTTTGACTATCTTGATAACTTGACCATAGAAACAGATGTTGAATGAATGGCCAGAGAGTATCTTGATCTTTTCCTCTCCCTCTATAACTTTATATTATTTAATATGTAGGAGATCCTTTACAAGGAAGAAATCTTCATTAGAAACAAAGATTTATGCATTACTGGAATTCAGCTGAAATTCTTTGGTATTTTGAAACTCCTGATAGAAAGAAGGAACTTATAACAAGGTAATACCAAAATCACTTAATACAATAAAGTAAGCACATTTGGAATATATTTTTCAAAACTTCTTTTTGTAGAAGACTTTCAACAAAACCTGGAACAAAAATTTCTACCCTTTCACCTTTGCTATCCCCTCCATTTACTCTTTTTAGATCCTTTTTCCACATCAATTACTAGTTTGAGTTCCTTCTTCAGGATCAGCTAGTGGAATGTAGTTAATTCCAAAGAAACCCAGGAGAAGTTAAGGCCCTGCTTTCACAGCTTTTCCCATTCTACAGAAATGATTTAGCTGCTTCAGCCTTTTGGGGACAGTGCTTATAATCAGGAAAGTTATTTATGTAACTTAAAGCATTTCAATTTTTATGTGAAAACACTCAGTAACAACTCATCTGCATTTGAACGGTGTCATGGTTCTCTCTTAAAGGACTGGCAGCCAAAGGTTACAGTGTCATTAAAAAAGTTTCTGCAATGATTAGTGCCTCATTCTATGACAAGCAGAAGTCAGCAGTTCCTTTAAGCACAGGTGTTTTTCTGCATCACCACCATTTCAAATGCATAATGACTAAACAGTAACTTGCAGTTCATTAAAGAATTTGAAATTTCCAAATATGGATAATGCATGGATACTGCATGCATCCTTAGATAATTCTCAGCTCAACAAAAGATATGTAATTATTAACTTCATAACTGTCCCTGAGAAGAATTTATATTTTCCTCTTATATATTATTGTTTTCTAATTTATTAGCATCTCATTTTTCAAGAGTGATTTTATAAAAAAAAAAAAAAAAAAAAAAAACCAAACCAAAAAACCAACCCCCCCCAAAACCAACAAAAAAACCAAACCCAAACCAAACCAAAAAATTTTTCTTAAATACTTGTTAACATAGGTTCAAAAGCAATACATCATATTTGTTACCAGCACTAGCACACTCTCTTCCTCTAAGATGCTCTAGACTTATGCTTCATATGGAAGAAACATTACATTGCCACCAATTAACTTTTCTACCCCCCCCCCCCGATTATTTAGAAAAGAAACTTCTGAGACACTAACACAAGGTGACATATTTTTATTAAATGGGAGATTTTAAAAAAATTCCTGCTCAACTTATAACGTGAAAAATAAGAATCAAATCACAAGAAATGAACTGCATGGCTCTTTTCTGCTAACAAATTGAAGTCCACGCAATTATGTTATATGTGAAATATAGATTTTTATACAAGGAATAATGACCATTGTGTAGCACGTTGGTAACTTTTTTTTCCACCTTGGTGCAAAACACTATTTTTTTTTCCCAGCATCTTGAACAATTTATAAATAATAAAATATCAATGCGCCAAAGGTGTGAGGGGATCTGTATAAATCTTCCTTTTTATTTGTTCATTATGTTCTTAGGTCAGCTCTTGCTAACATTTGCCAAGCATACTTCTGAGATGACTTTAGGGAGAAGGAATTGCATTCTTGAATAATTTATTAAATCTTTAAAGGAAAAAAGAAATTACTACATCCTTCCTATTTCCGATTGAGATGTTGCCCTTGTACGACTTCACATTTTCCCCATGCTAATGTATTTTTTCTGATTTATGTTTTTTTCTTAATCGTTTGTTATATACATTCTGCACAAGAGAAATGGATTTCCATAACATAATATCGGCTAATAGTTCAATATTTTAAATGTGAATTCAAATAATTGAAGAGGAGCTATTTCATTACATTTATTTTGTGCTCAACAGAAAAAATTTTAAAGCACTGAAGTGGGTTACTTTTTTCCACCCCACCTCCTAAGACGTATGAAAATGATTGTGTCAACACCAGTAGTATTTTAGATAAGGACCTAGCAAGATTAAAATGATACTGTAAAAACATTGTTTGAAAAGAGTTTATTTTTTCTAAGCAGAGCTGATATTGTTCATGTTTACTTGTCATCTTAAGGTTTTAAAATTGAATAATTGAATGTCCAATTAATAATTTTTAGAATTTTATTTTAACTTCTTCCAGCATGCAAATCCAATTCTCAATTCAATTCCAACTCAATTTCAAATTCAAATGTCTAATGTCAAGTTCTCAGTACTTTAGTACCTAGTAGCAATATGTCGTATTCTGTACAATGACCCATATTCAGAATTTCTTGTACAACAACGGCTACCTACTGAACAGTAAGTCTTATACTAACAAGCAGTATTGAGAAAAAAACCAACCTGTTGGAGAAAACTTACTTTATGTTAGCTCACCAACTTAAGCTGCCAATGAGAGAGAGGTACATTCTTTGTGAAGATTAAAAATCTTCAGTAATTTGGAAAAAAAATCCTGGCAACATCCACTAAAATTATCAACACATTTATACAACTAGTTCAAAACAAATAGAAAGAGCACACAATCAGATGAAGAGGAAACAAAAAATCCCAAGAAGCATGATGTTAGAAATTGTCATTAGAACTTATCATAACCTTTACAGGAAGGGTTACAACGTTCAGAGGACAGTTGTTTCTACCATATCTTCTCCTGCATCTAATAAGAGGGGGAAAGGAGTGAAAGTAATGTCTTCTATTTCCTTCTCCAAAGAACAACAAGTAAACAAAAATAAACACACCACAAAAGATTTCTATGGACATCTTCAGGCAAACACAGCATTTACAGCTGAAAAAGTCCATCTTAACTGAAAAAATATGGCGTCCATTTACTTAGGTGAACATACAGTTCAGCAACATTTAGAACAAGAGAATAATTGGAAAACCTCCAGATAAGACTTTCAAGACAACCCCTCAAATTATGTCTAATGATTTTAATGGAGTGAAATGTTTATGCATTAAAAGTTCGCTATCCAAATAATAGTTATTTTAGTGTTAATTTCAGTAAGAACAGATCTGGCCTCTTACAACACAGGACTTCAAGAAAGGTGGAACGGAAGTAGATTAATCAAGAACTCTAACGAAGCTTATTAGTGTCATGAATTAAAATTCACAACAATGATAACCCACATATGACAAGACAGAATCTCTACAATCAATATTTAGTTATATCATACAGTTTACTGAATCTGCATATGGGTACATCTCCCTACCTATTCTGCCAGAAAAAAAAGTCCCTCTAAAAGGAAAAAAAGTATACCAGAAATATGCCTTCGATAAAAAAATAAATACCAGCTAAGACCATGGCTTCGTGTTTGTCTTGCACATACACAATACCAATCTCCAAGTGAAAACCCCATTGCATATGAGTCTTGAATTCTTATTTTACAAGTGATTCAGAGAAGTCTGAATTTCTTTCCTTCTTCAGTCATGGACTTATACTTCCACAAATCCAATCTTAACATGTCATAAATGCAATTTTTTGGGTGTTTGGGGTTTTTTTTTATGTAATAAAATATTACAAATTTCAAGCAGATAATTACAGTCTGAATTATAAATGAAAATACAGACATATATATACACACACAAAACCCCCCATGATTCAAAATAAGAATGGGCTGATTTTTGTAATCAGAACTGCTAGCACTTAAGATTCCAGTGTTCTAGCACCAAAAAGAAAATGTCACTGTATTTGAATTCTCAGATGAATTATGACAGGAGACAACCCCACCTCCAAACCCTTCACTAATCTGCTTTGCCATGACAGAATAAACAGACTAGATCACCAGTTTTAAAAACTATACTCTTCTTTTTGTTTAAAAATAAAGATAAAACAAGAAAGAAAATAACTACTTTCTATTTTAATGCCTTTAATTAAGCTTTGCAGATTATATTTCCATTATGATACGACAGTAGCATTCTGGTTCCTAATGAACAAAATGCCACAGAATGCAGGTACTTATCACTGCCATGATTTTCCAAAAGCTTGCCAGCAATCCATATCCAATTTCTTTCTATATGGGAAATGAGAACGGAGCAGAGTGGAAGACTGCTGCAACCCACTGAGGTCCACTGCCCTCACTCCAAATGGGAAGGAGTAATGGGCAAGCCCACAACTGCTTTCAACCTCGCTGGATCCCTGACTAGCATGGGCAAAATAGGAAGTATAAGCATGCAAGTCTGCAAACTTTCTTTTCTTTCCCTCTGGAAACACAAAAACAAACGCACACCAAAAAAACCCCCACAACCCCAAACTCAAACTAAAACCAACCCAACACCACTCTACCCCCCAGAAAACCCCCAGCCCACCCTCAACACAATCTGACCTTTACATTGCAGACAGTGAAATGCTGGGCACCAACTATCTGGTATGATCAACAGCAATACAAGCGTATGCTAAAAATCATATACATGCTTAATGAGAACAGAGGTAATAAATGGTTTTGGCAGAATAATTCTTAACCCCAGAACGAGCTGTGTAGAGGAAGAAAGCTAAAGGAAGCAGTGCACTAATTTCACGGTGTGCCAGGGGGTCAATGCTCTTCTATGACTACCAGCTTTTGAGAAGCTAAAGCATTATTTATCTGCTTTTCCCCTGTTACCTATGGATGTCTTTCAATGTTACAGATTATTAGCTGTAATCAGAAAGCCCCAGTGTTAGTGCTGCCTATCCAGAGCACAAGATACAGCACTGGCCCACAACAGGTGCACTGTCAGGCTGAGATTTTGCCTGTCATCCCTCAGAATAGTGTCTTCGGTAAGGATTCTTCATCCTTTTTTACCCAGGCTATACTCTAGGCCAACTCACTTTACAGCTAAAGAAGAAAAACCAGCTACATGGAATACAGGGGAAAAAATGGGGCTGTCAGGATACAGCAAAGCAGTCAATCCCACGGTACAAATGGTGAATCCTTTGATTCTCGGAAAAATAAACTTATAAAATTTTGTACTAAATTGATTCCAGGCCAACCTGTAATTAATGGGAAATCTCATCCCCCTCAAGTCTATTACTTGAAACCGTGCAAAACCGTAGCAGCTACTTAACATTTCAAATCACTAGCAGAATTATAATACTTACTGACACTATGATTCCATCAATGTCATGTGAAAGGTTCAAATGGAATTATTAATAACACTCCTAGGATTGAGGAACATTGATATATGGGGTATGTTACAACATGAGGAGTGAGTTATCTGTTGGCAGAGTGTGTCTAGCCATTGAAAAAGTAAACTTATTTCCTATATCCAATTAAGAATGTTATGTAATTTATAGAAAGTGGGTCTGAGGCTCAGTTTTACATTTGGCTTCAATACTTGCAGAAGTGTGCATCCACTGTGTTTATGGATGACATAACTTTTGCAGGAGACATTTAAAAGTATTTCCAACAGAGAACAAATTAATTGTATACTTACGGCATGGGGTGTTTGCCCTATTCACAAGTTGTGGGAATGCAAAGATAGCTGACAAGTCTAATTCATTGTTTTGTTTTTGTTCCTTTTCATCAGTCTGGTCAGCCCAAACTACTGATTTTTGTCTTTGAATCAGCTGCTCAACCTCCCCAAATTCAGTCTCAGTTAAATTATTTGTCAACCCAGCTTCTTTCAAAGTCAGGTATTGCTTGCGAAGAACTGGAAGCAAAGTATTTAGAACTCTGTAAAACAACAAGAGGTAAGACAAATATGACTAAACCATAACTAATCTTATCCTTACTAGCACTGCCTCTATTAAGAATACAGAGGGGGTTTTGTCCTTCTTCCCTTGCCCCCGCCTCCCCAGGTTCTGCTGTGTAATTTATTTTATTTTGGGGGAATACCATGACACTGAGCAGAAATATTCATTACTAAGAGTAATTTTTCTCTTTTGCAAAATCTTGTATTTCACCCTAAGTATTTACTAGGTATAGTTTTCCCTCAGTTCAAGACATTCAGTCCCTCAAATACTACAGAAATATAGTCACTATATCTTGATTGAGCTCTGACTTTCAAAAATTAAGTAACCAATAAACGAAGAAGACTATAAACCAAATAATGTGGTTTAAACCAAGTACATCATAATTAGATGTACATAGAACCTTATTAGAAGCCTAGTCCAGATAAATTTAGGTACTAGGATCTTTAATTAAAGAATGGACTACATTAAGATCCACACACAACTGCAAATCAATTAAAATGACAAAGTTTAGGAATTCTACCTGAACACAGGAATTCATTAACTGTGGAGTCAGTTGCAAGACTAAACAGGAAGTTCAAGCAATAGGGAAAGGGATATGCATATAAAAAACCAAAGATGTAACTTTGTAATTACTAACAATGTAGCTTCAAAAATTTTTCTTTTGTTTTTGCAGATTTCTGTATTAGTTTTTGTAACATTTATGGTAACAGCCTTTTCTCCAAAGGAGGAAGAAAAGCTGGTTATTTCATTTTGGAATGATTTAATTGTAACTTCAATATACTTATTTACCAAACAGATTTGAGATTACTTCCCATTCCTTATGTCACATTCTGAAAGCTAGTCTCCAACATTTTCAAGAGACTGATAATAGAAAAAGAGCTCACGCTTACCTGCAAATTCAGCTTTTTTCAGTCTGACTGCTATATGAGAGTTTAGTAGTAACAGTTTTTGATACAGGTAAATTAATGTCTACAGTGCAAGGAATTAAAAGAGAACACAAACACTTATAAAAAAAAATCAGTACTGCTGTTCAACACGGAAGAAAGTAAGACAACTTGACCTATTGAACAATATTTAAAAACTATGCAAAGAAGAAAATTAAATAGAAGTAAGAAGCTCTAGAGTATACCTGCAGTTTCTGTTAATGGTGGATATAGACCAAGATTTATGAAGTGATTATTATTTTACATATCTTTTTGCTAAGAAAACACAATTCTAACCTCAAAAAAAAAAGTGTGACAAAAATCTTGCTTCTGTTTTGACTAAAACTAAATTCCATAGGTATGTCTTCTAAAGTTACAAATGTCAGAATACAAGTCTTATCACACCTGCTACGAAACCATACTTACTTTTCTGTCTGCTTATAGTGCTGATCTTGAAGGGACATCAGAGATAACATGTGCTCAATCTGGGCTTTCAGGTCCTTAACTTCTAGGTTTAAATGGCAACACTGCAGATCTTTACAGAGTTCCTTGGAAAATTAGCAAGAAAAAAACCAAATCAACTGCACATCAAACTGACAGTATGAAACTAAAAATAGTATTAATTCATCTTATATTGAAAAGTAAAGATGGAGTGGATCTATATTATTATAAGAATGTTTGATGGTAGAAAAGTATGAATTGTTTAATTTTCATTTACATACATAAATATTGCTTTGTAGATTCCTTTGATCAATTGTGGGTGTGCTGTAATTAGCATTAAGAATCCAACAGGCACACATGTATGCTTATCTATACATGCCCAAAAATATGTTTGCCCCTTTTACTGTGTACTTGCTCCATATCTGAATTTCAGTGACATTGTCTGGGACAAGTCTTCACTGTGTTCAGTCATCTTCCTGAGATGCTAGTATCCTGTTTGAAATATTTTAAATTTCTTTTAAGGTATCAACACATTTTAGTCATCCCAACAAAAATACAGGTATTGAAATATATTCCAGCATATGAGTCACATAAGTGCTCATTACACTATCATATAAGCCACTCCAATTGCTGGCTGAAACGAAAAGGCAGGGAGGAACAACCCCCCACCTTTCTTTACCTCTTCTCCTTGCTCTGCACAGACCTTCATCATCCCTTCTCTTCTGCCGGCTCTGGTCTTGTCTGAGGCTGCACTGAGCTGACGCTACTTGCTAAAACTTATCAAAGAACTTAACACAACTTCCTACTTCTTTCTCCCTTTCCACTCCTCCCCTAGCACCCTCTGAAAAAGACTTTTTTTGGCCAGGCTAAGAATTAGGTTGTCACATGGTTTGACGAGCACCAGGAGCTACTGTAAAGGCAAGACTAGAAGTATATGGCCAAGAGCAGGATCAACACTCTGGCAGCCATCTGAACTGCTCAGCCATACCATACTTACTACCCTTTAGCATACATTTTTCTATGTAATTGTATACTTTCATGAACAAGGAATACTTGCACAAACAATTAAGTACTTTGAGAGCAGAAAAGCAGAAACAGCTAACAGTTTAATTTGAGACCACCCTGAAAGAATGGCAGAAGACGTGAGTAGAAGCGAGACAAAGAGGGGGAAAAAAAAAAAAAAAAAAAAGAAAAAAAATCTATTCTTAACTATAGTCAGACGTTGCCTGCAATGCTAACTATAGTCAGACGTTGCCTACAATGCCTGAAATCTGCCCTTGAAGTGAAAGGCACTTTACCTTTGGAATACATCCATCTTGGCCGAGGAGGCGCATTTCATTTTCAACACGATGCAGCCAATTTGTATTTTCCTCAAAATGTTCAATCTCCTCTTCTTTCTTCTTCTGCATGTGTATGCGGTGGGTTCTAAGCATTGCAAGCCTTTGATCCCGCTTGCAAGTGGCCTAAAAAACAGCATTTAAGGGGAAAACTTTAAAACTATGTTTGCAAACATCTCTATATAAAAAAGATTTTTTTTTTCTATGCTTTTATACTCAACTGGGCATTACAAACATCTTGCATTTTTGATCAGTTAAACAAAAGTGAAGTAGCCCATTCTCCTTACATGCATTAGTGAATTATATTTAAACGTTTTCAGATTTTTTTCCCTGGAAACCCTTATAACAGACCATAGTCATTTGACGATTCCTTTAAAGAATAATACATTTGATTTGATAAATTTCTGTTCTAGGCCATAATTATCTTAAGTCGGAAGGACTGGAAAAACTACACATGCAAATACAAACATACTTCTAGATACAACATAGCCTAATAATTTCTAGTAACTCAAGCATGAATATGAAGAAGGAATTTTATCTGCTTTTTTTTCCTAATGCAATATGTACTAGAGAAAGACCACCAAAGGATAAAGAATTTGTCAATACGAAAACCCTCTGTCTAAAATTCTTCTGATGCTTCTTTGAGATCTGACGACAAAAAAGGCACAAAACCAGTAACAGCAAGCTGGATATGAGTGAGGTAGTGTCCTAACATGGCAAAGAGTCTCTTTGTATTCAGGACAACTATAGTTTGCTGTTTACTTTAACAATTAGGTCGTTAACTCAACTGGTCATAGAGAACATTAACTTTAGAGTTCATGAAGATGAGCTTTGCCTAAACTTTTGTTAGTTAAAAAAACCCAAACCAAAATAAAAACCCACAAACATTTGAAGTATATTGCTACACTCAACAAAAATATACAGAACCAAGATTTTTTTTAAAATTATATAACCTAAATCTCTACGTCCATACATTCCAAAATTAACACTCTAAATGAAAACTTCATCAATTAGAATCAATCTACATATTTAGAATAGCAGGCCAAGTTAGTTCTATTATAAAATGTCACAAGAAACTCTGAATGTACTGCCCTAATGTTGCACAAAGCAGAAATTACTCTAACTGGTGCCCCTCCGAACATGCTGTAGAAAACCGCAACAGTACATGGAGAGATGCAAATTGCATTTCTTAAGCTGACTTTTCAAAATGCTTACTTGAACACATGGTGTGCAGAACACAGAACCAGCAAGGTAAAGACACCTGAACTACATGTGGGATCCAGGTGACTTATCAGGTCAAAGACTAGATTCTGGCCAGAATTTCACCTTGCTTTCTCTTTAGACTGCCTTATCTGCTAAGATGACAGACGATCCAGAGAAGACCAAGTCACTTTGTAAAGGATCAGGTCCTTTGGGGAAGTACCATGAAGAAGAGTTAACTGCCAGACTAACACTCCCAATGACCACTGGGTCCCCCTGACCAGTGAGCCTAGCGTAGAGCTTTCAGGACTGCTGAAGCAGAGAAACGCAGACACATTGTTTTGGGTACATCAGCTTTTACACAGTGCGGAAGAGGTGTTAGGACTGAAGGTGGTATTGACAACATCCCACCATCTGATGAACCCATCCTGTAGGTTCCCAGGAAGAAAGGGCATGTTACATCGACGTGCTACAACAGAAAAAATACAGTTACGCATGCTACCTGTACACAACCTCTGGAACACATGTAGTCCTAGAGAAGATACTTTGTTGCTGTTCTGTTTTGTAATAGAAAAAAAAAAAAAACCCAAAAATCAAGAGGTATAGAAAAAAATCATCCCTCCTAGACTGAAGAACTGGCATATATTCAACAAGCATTTTTGAATCTAGCATGGGAAGTTGGAGTAAGCAGAAAAACTGAAACCAAGATAGACAGACTGCTTTCCAGGAACATGCTCCTTTTCTAGACAGTAAAAATAACATTAAAGAGGCAATCAGAAATGTAGAAGTGATTTTAAATCTAATGTACTTTTTCTAAAGCCTATCAAAGTACCAGCAGTTTTTTGCTGTGTCTTTAAAAATAAAAAAACCTGTAAAACAGATTCCATGACTGATGCAGAAATGTTCAAGATAAAATAGGTCAAAACTAAGTAGACTTTTTGAAACTCAGCAAGATAGTTAAAGTTAACTGTAACGCAGGGGCATATACTAACTTTTTATGTTTCCATACAGAGAGGAATGCTCTATAAATATTATCCTATTGGCACAAAGGTTTTCTGTCTAACACTGCCGTGGCTGATACCTAGCATGCAACAGGAAAACAACACAGTTGCAGAAATACAGTTAACAAGTAGAGGAACAGGCATGAGGCAGGAGGCCATTTAATTGGGCAGCATCCAAGTTCTAAAAAAGCTGGAAACAGGGGCAGTTATGTGGAAAATTGAAATTATTTATTAGTGGTCCGGGGTGGACTGAATTTCACAAGATAAATTGTGACAAAACTTTTGCAATAAGAAAGCATTTGTATGAACAGAGATTAAGTGACCTAAACTCATACATAAGTTTTTTTCCTTATTTCTGAAATTATTGTTTTGAATTAAAGTGTTCAAACTGGGGTTGTTCAAGTATAGATAAGATATCATTTGCTTCATGTTACCTTACCTAAACCCCATTATGATATCTAGTTACTGAGCACAGACAATTAAGCATAAAAAGAGAAAATACTTTACAAGTAAAACTTTACCCTTAAAAATTAATACTTCAGAAATACCCCTGTGGCCTAACAGTGTATTTTACAGAGAGAAAACCAAGAGGCACTTAGGAAAATAGCAAATATGTAAAAAGACAAGTAAGAACAGAAGCATTATAGCACACAAGGGAAATGTGAGCAGTCACTTTGGTTATCAAACGACTGGATTCTGAATTAAAATCCAGTTTGTTCCAACATAGTCACAAAAGGACATCTAATTTTACCATTACAGTGACTTTTGTTAATAAATAAGGCATTGTACTTATAGGACAGTGACTCTTGGCCCTTACTGTAAGTTAAGTAATGGCAAAACCAACATTTGAGTGCAGCATTGCCAACGTTCAAAATAAAAGTTAAATCATCTCATAAAAAAACCCCATTTGTATGAAATAGAGTATATGAAGGTATAGCTCCTCATTATGAATAGAGATACAGCTATGCTCCTTTCTAATCAGCATTTAAAAGTATGGCACAGATAGAAAATATTACTTTGGAGTTTCTATGGCATAAAAAAGAATTCTAGAACACATTAGTCACTTGAAATATCTTCATTAATGACAAGCAAAAGTGTGTGATATGTTTTCACTTTGACATTTATCTAAGGACCAAATTTCATGTGAATCACTGGGAAAAAATAGTCGTAAGGTAAACTGTCATTTTTGGCGAAATACAGATCGTTTCTGTGACTAAGCAAAATCAGCCCCACCCTCAACTTTGTATCTACATAAAACACATACTCCTTTAAGCCAACTTTTATCGGAAAAATTAAGATACTATCTAACCATGCTTACTTATTTATACTTTGATTCTTCTAGGAAGACGTGAGCATTTAATGCTGCACAACAGCAACTGTTCCTACTTGCCCCCAAATTCTTCTCAAAGTTCAAGGCAACTAAATGTAATTATTTCAGTACATGACTGTCCTTAAGCAGCTATCCAAACATCTTCCTGGTGACAACTGAAAACACCAATGATAAGAATCGGTCTTGTTTAGCACAAAGACCATGCTTTTCCTTATGAAATACAGACTACTCAGCTTGGTAACAGCTTCAATGGCTCTACCATACATACATTAATATGCTTTGGTTTTGGACAAAGTACCATGAGTCTCCTAAGTCTAGTCAGGTCTTTAACTATGACAAACAAGCCTACATAAGGACAAGCTGAAAAGTTTTCACAATTAGCAGCAATAAGCACATCAACAGTTTTCTGTAAAGTGTGGGAAAAAATAGCACATCTGGCATTACTACTACATTTTCTCTATTAACGTCAGAAAACGTTACCTGAGTGATAATCGCTGTGTCCCATTTTATATTTAGTTAATGCTTAAATATTTAATTATAATTACTTAAGCAAAATTCATACATTAGTATAACAAAATGAAAAGAGATGAAACCTAGTATTACATTATAGACAACTCGCCTTTTCTACTCTTTCTTCGGAGCATATCAGTTGAATTTGTTCATGACATTGTTTCTGGTAACATGTCCTCAGTGCGTTTTCTTTCAGGCACATTTCCAGCTTGAGGTATTCTTTTCTGATCTCCTCACGGTTTGCAAATACATTTTTAAGGATTTCTTTGTATCTATTAGAACCAAAAGATAAGAATAAACAACAGATTACTTACTGAAGATTTCTTTTATGACCATGTCTTTTACAAGGCAAACTTTCAGTTGCAAGTTAATGAAATAAATATAAAAAAATTAAGAGGAAAAAAGTAAAGCCTGTTGTAGATGAGCACTAAAAGTGTCAGTACATCAGTAAAGATTTTATATACTCAAACTAGAAATGGGATGTGAAATTTTGAAGGGGTCACTAAAAATATACCTTGTATTTGTGAAGCTGACACTGGGATTCAAGAGACAGACACCTGAAACTTCTTCACATAAATCTTACCTCTACCTCCAAAAGATACTAAATACTTTTGTTCTCTACTTATAGCAATTTATTAAACAGATTGGACAACTGTTGCCATAGACACACAAGGTCTTCTTCAAAAAAACCTGCTAGCTATCTCTCAAAAGAGGAAAACCACAGAAGAGTCTTCAGTTGCTCACTTTCTCTGAAGTTCTGTTGTACAATTTTAATCACTAATGGATGACAAAAATCAGAACACGCACCACTTTTTAAACACCTACTAGCCTAATAGGGGAAAAAACAAACTAGCGATAGAAGGTCCTTAAGAGTTATTCCAATGCGACCAATATTTCAATGGCCTCAAAATCTGCTTATCCTTAGTCTGCAATGCAAATCAGAAAAGCAAGTATAAGCAGAAAGCCTGGAAGCATTAATATGTTGCAATATAAGTTTCAGTGGTGAAACTTTTTTACTTCACTCCTGAAAACTGAAAATGCAGTACAGAATAGCCCAAAAGATACTGGATATCTCGATAATGACCAACCTTGTATACAAGCCATTTCACAACATCCTGTTAACTTGTTAGAACTTTACATAAAGAATAAAGGCACAATTTAATATGCAAATGTTCTAAATACATGCAACATTTGAGGTTGTTATGCAGTGTTTAGTATAAAAGATTATAAAATTAATTACCATAATAATACTATAAAAGAACACATAGATTCAACTAGAAAGCAAGTTGAAGAGAGATTCTTAAGAGTGTGTTTCAGAAGCAGCAATTAATTTCATAGTCTAAAGTCTGAATAACTTTTATTCTACTGTTGCATTACTCTCGTGTTAAAAGCAAACAGAATTAACAAAATAATTCTTCTCTACAGTTTTAGAAATTCAACAGTTTTACCTGAAAGCATCCAGAGAATGCTATCGTATGTAGGTAAAAATGTGTACTAAACCACACAGAATTTAGAAACAATATTTGTTTAAGGAGTAAAATAGCTGCAGAGTATCTGAGTTCTTACCGTACACTGTTACTATCTATACAATCTGCACTACTATACTATTGCACAACTGGTTGGAGAATTATTTCCTCCATAGTATCCATAGAAACATGGTTCCTCCCAGCTGCCTGGGAAACAAAGCAATAAGAAATGAAGGTGAATCCTCTCAATTTCCCTCACAGTAAAACCCTGGGCATAATTTAAGAGAGGCTACGGATTCTTATTCTATGTACAGTCACTGTGAGGAACTACTACTGGTAAATTAATCCTTCGTGTACTTATAATTATCACTGTCCCAAATATAGCATCAAGTATAGAAGCCTTTGCAAAGCTGCTGCCTTGAGCTTGGATTCACTCTTTCAGTAAGCACACTTCTATTCCTACAGAGTTATCTTTACCCTCTCTACTCGAAAAGGACAAAGTGATCCTGTAGGCACATCCAGGGTATGAACTCTCTGGACTACCTACTCTCAAAGAGCTCATGGACCTGTTGGTGGTAGTTCCAAAGCCAGTGTCCACTGTCTACCTCAACAGGCTCAAGACTTGAAGGGTTGGCAGGCAATACATCTCCAAGCTTTAGACAACAGAGGGAGCAGGAATGACCTTTGGGTTTGAAGAAGCAAGTGGTGTAATTAGGGAGTTTCTTCCCGATAACAGTGAAGCAAAAGCCATAGGTAGTTGGACTGAAACACAAGATTGTGGATAAGGCTCTCTACCCTGTCCCAAATGGAAGGGAGAAGACAGCAGAATACCTTCAAAACCTGTAAATGAACGTGGGGGAAATCAACACACCACCCACACCATCAGTAGGATGAACCTGACAGGATCCTCATGAGAAAGAAGAAAATGAAACATCCACTTTATTGGTGATATCTAGAGGGAATAGGATAGGCTTACGTGTGTCTCTACGGATATTCCAGAACATTAAACCCCAAATATTTTCTGACAAACAAATCTTGGCATAGAATACGTCCAGCATTTTAAGACATTTCAGAGACCTTGCCCTTGACTGATTCATCCCACATACAAAATGAAATAAAGGGTAAATCATAAGAAATTAAATTAACCTTAAAGACTTGCAGTGCAAAAATATGCAGAAAATCTGTCAGAACTATGAACATGACTTCAAAACCTACACTTCTTCTGAAAATTAAATTTAAATAACCTGATTGAGAGGTTTATTGAAACTTCTGGAATGCCAGTAAAATGAAGCTCAGTTAGAGAGCATTTTGCTTTGAATGGGTTTTTACTTTCACCTCAGAAGGTCTTCCAGGCTAAAAAAATACCACATTCAAAGGGCCTATAAAAAAAAAAAAAGAAGTTAACTGAATAAACCTAGGTGAAGAGTTCTCAGAAATATGTGATGAGATATGCAGACACAGATTCAGAAAGACTTTCACAACAAAACCTGACCTTCTTATGGAACAGATTGACTTCTTGCAACAAATTCATACATCACATGTCTTAATTTGTTACTTCTTGTGTGCTCTCACAGGAGACTGTCACATCAGAAAAGATAGACAGCAACATCATCAAGAAGAAAGAGACACCAAGAAATATAAAAGCAATAGAAAAGTAAGGAACCTGCAAACATAAATTAAATGCTTTGTGGAAAGAAGAACTTCAAAGTTCTTGCCTTTCTCAAACATTGCCGGAAAGATACTACTGGAGTAGTATCTGCCAGCAGTAGCAGCCGCTGCTGTCATTTACGCAAACTACATTCTGTCTACCCACAAAAATGACCTGTTAAGTAGCTTTGCTGAAAGCTAGCATTCATATGCTGCATACGTGTGTCATTTCCCACCTCGCCTCCAGATTACTAAAACAACTAAACTGGACTGTGAGGACAAACAACACCATTAGAACATAGAGTATAGTTTTGGAATTTTTCTATAATGCAAGAGGCAGTCAAGTTCTATTTGGTAACATGTTCCTAGAGTTATTAAAAAAAGAGCCTTGTAAATATTCTACTGTTCCTCTCCCCAAAACCTATCATCTCCATTTTAGAAGTCGACATCTTGACCAGTTAATTGATAGCATAAATGTAAAACTATAGTAACTTTCTCTTACTTGTAAGACATTTCAAATTTATGAAGATAAGCTTCCTACAGGGAAAAAGAATTTTTTTCCTGTTATTAAAGGACTCTGTGAAACAGACTTCTATCATCCTCCAAGTAAGACTGTTCCATAGACAGATCTATCAGGAAGCTTTTGTTGCTATTATGTTCAACTTTTCTCCCCTTTCTTAAATGTATTGTACTACTTTATTACATAACACTCAAATATAACATTACCTTGTTTTGTTCCATTTATCATCTATCATTAGGTTATTGTTCATCCCACATACAGACCAGTTTGGCTATTTAGTAGTTTTGTTTGTTTGCCTGTTCTTTTTACTGCATTTTTATTTGATGAATTTTAGTTGATCGGCTGGCTGCCAGTTATTTTTCATCACTGGACTATCATCAATTTTTCAGCGTTCTTCCTGATAACACATCAGTGAATGACCTTATCTCAGCTTTGTACCTCCCACAAATAGATTTTCACCGAGTAGTTTTGCTACCAAACCTTTCACAATCACCATTTCATTTTTATCTGCCACTGTATATGTATGTGTACATATGTATGTATACATATACATGTATAGACACATGTGCACTCAGTTTTTGAAAGATAGTGCTTTCACATGGGGATCCTTCTAATAATGCAAGAATAACAATAGAAATCAGACCTGAAAAGTCAAGGTGACTTAAAATCAATCAGTAACAATTTTGCTAGATATTAGCTCAAAATAGGATAAGAAATATATAAAATTTACATTTGTTTCTAGTTTTTCTGAAAACCTACATTACAGTATGGTACTTTAAACAGTGAAGATTAAAGATAGTTGTTATTTTTCTCCAAAATATTTAGCTTTTGGTAGTAGAAAAGAACTTCTTAGCCCTACAGAGCTCTGGAGTCTCCTAGGAGAACACTTGTCCTAAGATCTTTTGTATTACTAATGGCAGAAGTTAATCTGCACATCAATACAGAATAACATTGGTAGCCTTGAGACAAAAATACCCAACTTTCCCATGAAATATCTTCATTACAATAATGGAGCTATTGATAATCTTTAAAAAACCCAGTACATAAGCATTTTAAAAACCTTCATAAGAAAGTAACTATAAATGCAAGACCTTCACCACCCATCTAAACTGTGATGTCAGAGTGAGTTACGTTAGCTTCCTAAGAATCAGAGTACATGGTTACCTTGCAGTGTTTTACTGAATAATTGCCTACCAGGTTAATAATAAGGTTAATGGATACTTCCTCAAGTACATGGTATTTGTTCCATTTTAAATCCATCACCAACTTCTTCTGAAAAGAAGTCATAAGTTACGCAAAGCCACACCTAATCTGAGTAAAGCAATATTAAAAGGGAGGAAACTAATATTGGAAACAGTAAGTTTGTTTTAGAAAGGCTTTTACAAGTTATGCAAACTCCAGTTTTGAAGCAGGATTGTAATGTGATTAATTTACCTTTGTATTTCCACTTGCTGGTTGTTTGAAAGTATTGTAGCATTACGATTTTCAGGAATGCTTGCTTGCTTTTCTTCATATTCTCTCAGTTTCTCTTTCAACATTAGAATCTAAGACAAAAAAGGTATCTTTCAGTTGGAGTACAGGTGGTTTGTGTTTTTTTTTTTTTTTTTTAACTTACCATTCTGTGCTTATGTCTTGAAAAGCTTTACAAATGGTAGTAGGTGATAATCCTCTTAGAAGACAAAACATCTTTCTTATTTCAAAAGACTATACGGGACAATTAGGACAATATTGCCTTGTAGGTTCAACCCCATAAACGATTTTTCATATTTAAAGTTAAAACAATTAATCCTTCAAACATTGAACAATGGATTTTTTCCATACCTCTTTCTTTTGTTCATCGCAAATTTTAACATACTGGCTTATGTGACTGTCCAAACTAACAACATTGCTCTTCAACTGTTAAAGAAAAGAAACATGTTAGAATTTAAGAACGCTCCTTTGCGTTTTTCTGCATAATAAATACACTGTGTATAAGTACTACATAATTACACTTGCACTATATTATGAGGAAAGGGATGAATAAAATTCTGACTTGCACAACCAAAATACGACTTGTGACTTTTGCAGTCATCTGTTGCATACCCATGGACATGTCATTTCCCTCAAAAGAACAATAAAAAATAATTACATTTACACATGCAAGAACATTTTGCATTTATTCAGACTGATTTTAGTATTTAATGTGTATCCTGTGGATTTTATTATAAAAACTATCTTTAAGTATGCAACAAATGCAAACTACAGTCAACCCCATATTACATAAAAGAAATTAGGAGCTGCAATACAAAGGATTATGAAAAAAAAAAATCAGAAGAATAGAGAGCAGAGGACGGGACACTGCAGTAGCTTTTCATTTACCAATATAATCTCATTAACCTTCTTGGCTCCAGCTGAATTCTACCTGTAACAAACTTGGACTGGCTCTTGTACAACTACTCAGACATTTCTTTAACATGCTTTACAGTTCTCTGAGAAAGTAACAGTAAGATACTGAATCTGGCCGTGAACTCTATCTGCTGAAGATTATTTCTAAATTTGATGCTCACAAAACAAACTCTTTCAAACTGGCAGCATAATCCCATTAGTAAAGCTACGTTGCTGTTAGGCCAGAACTAGTATCTGCTCTGTATCTACTACATCTATTGCTCAGATGAAGGAGTGTTGACTGTAAGAAAGAAGAGGTAACTGAACAAAGTTTTGAGACAAAAGTGAAGGAAATTATAAAAGAAGTAACTCTCCTTCTCTTAATGCTATATTACTATTCTTGACAAAAGATCAAAAATACCAACATACTCACAGAAGACTTGATATCCTTTGCTCGGTTTGCATACTTTAGAGTATTATATGTATCATCATAGAACATAGAAGATGGACTAACAGCAGCTATCATTATTGTTCGGCAATTTCCTCCAAGAGAATCTTTCAATAAACGAGTAAGCTTGCTGTTTCGATAAGGAATGTGCTGTTTCTTGCTCTAGAAAGAGTTATATGCATTTTTATGGATTAGTCAACTCTAAATATTCACCTGCCTAAAAGTCTGCTTCGAATTTCAACAATGCCACAAACTACGACAAGCAGCCTTGGAACTTTTCTTTGACCTAAGTAATTTTTCTTAAAATTACATATACATCTCAAACAGTTTTAAATCTTTTGGAACTGTTTAATACCTTTATAACACACGTATTAACCAGGTTATTTTCTGATGTCCAGATACCTAACAATTCTTTTTGTGATGTGGGCAACTAACAGAAAAGGTAGATGACATTAAACTACCTTCAGTTCACAGAATAACTGAGGTTGGGAAGGACCTCTCAAGATCCATCTAGTCCAATCCCTCTGCTCAAAGCAGGGTCAGGTAGAATAAGCTGTCAAGGACTATGCCCGGTTGGGTTTTGAGTATCTCCAAGGATGGAGATTCTACAGCCTTTCAGGGAACCCAAAGTCTGCTTTGTGAGGCTTTTTTTTTCCAATCACATCTACAGAATCTTCATCTCACTGTACAAAGTTAGGTCACTAAGACCCCAATCCCACACCAAATAAGTCAACATGAAGAATCTTACTTATGTCCATGGTACAGATATTAAATTCTGCCTCCCACTCCAAGAAGATGGTGATGAGAATGTGTGGCACCAGGAAGGGAATAAAAGCTCTGATCATTTTCCCCTGGCATATTTGAAGGGGGAAATTGCTAGCTGATCAGAAAGACAAAAAGGGTGTAGCTATAGGCAATGGGCTTGACTTTGGCAAAAGTTCAGGAGGTTTTGTCATTCTCCCATGCAACAGTCCCCACTCCTTCCTTTGAGCTGGTGAGCCAGATTGGGAGACTAATTCAGTACTGTGAGCTGAGGGGTACACAGACACACAGTGGGGGATGTACGTGTGGGTGTGTGGATGTATGGAAGAGCACAAAAGAACAACTTTGGATAGGTGTTGTTTTCTCCTGTAAAAGCCTCCTCCCATAAGACTAAAGGGCATAAGCCTCCGGAAGAATCCTTCTCCTAAAGCTATTTATTTACTCATGCAGGCTTCTCTACTTATGCTTGATTTTGGAAAAGGGGGATAAGAGAAGCAGGTACATTCATCTTTGACACTATCCTTTGGTAGGATAGTCCTTCAGCTATCACAGAGATGATGATGGAAACCCATAAGAAAACCTCAAGGAAAATGATGATGTGAGAAGCATCAGCAAGGTAATCCCCATTACTCAATGAGAGCTCTCCCTTTTTAAAAAGGTTTTCAGAACATTAGGAGGTGAAAACTGCACGAGAAAGCAGCACATACCTTTGGATCTGCCAAGGCATTAATGACATTTCCAAGAGCTAGCAGGGAGCGGTTAATATTTGTTCCTTCTCTGAAACGAGCCCCCTTGGCATTTGTCACGCTGGCACGTTCGGATCCTGCCAGGTCAATGAGAGACATTTTGGCGATGCGAACATTTTGATTAATACTAGCCGTTTTATCTTGCTGCCTTAGATAAATCTACAATTAAAAAAAAAGAAAATAATTAAAAAGCAACTACTAACCAGTCTGTTGTTGCTCTAAGCAGAGAGTTAATTTTAGTGTACCAATTGTTTTCAGAAATTCTTATTGGAGCCTTTCTCGGAATCCAAGTTAAACCTTTTAGTACATATCTAATACCAACAGGCCTAATGGAAAATAGCGAATCCATTTCTGACACTTACTTCTTAAACTCACCTGCTTCAGGTATTAGTAGGGAAAAAAGAAGTAGAGTGTGGTTGCACTGGGTTTGGCTGAGATGGAGTTAATTTTCTGCATAGCAGCCCACATGGTGCTTTCAGATTTGTGACCCAAACGGTGCTGATAACACACTAGTGTTTAGCTTTTGCTGAACAGCAGCTGTACTGTGTCAAGGCAGTAAGCAAGAAGTTGCAAGGGGACAGCTGACTCCAAATGACCAATAGTTTCTCCGAAGTAGCCATTGCTTGAGGACTGCCTGGGCATGAGCCTGCCAATGGCAAATGATTGCTTCCTCCCCGCCGCGCCTCCACTTAAGGGAACCATGAGGTATCTCCCCCTCCCTCTCACTTCTGCTCTTTTGATTCTCTCCCGCATCCTGCTGCAGAGGATTAAGTGAGCAACTGGGCTGGGGCTTACCACAGTGGCAAAGACTGGTGAGCTTCAAATGAATTTCATAGCTAAAATAGCTCTTGATTCTTCTGCACTCAAGATGTATACCCCACTATTACGCTTCAAAGTGAAGAAGGTGTTCATTTTTTAAAGGCACCTTTAAGAGTACACCATAAAGATAAATACAGAGATAAACCAGGAAAAAGGCTAGACTTTCAGTGATTTAGACTTAATTGTAACTGCCACTAATAGGGGAACAATACTCATTTACTGCTGTGAAAACACATACTACTCCAGGGTCTTTAGGAAAGCTGTGACCTCTGAGGCATCCCTTGTTCCCCGCATCCCTTCTTTCCTGAAATTTTCATGGTATAGGAGGTATACAAGGAACTAAATACTTTTGCTTCCTTCTGCTAGTGAAGGCACTCTTTCCTCAGGTTTATGAGGAAGCAAGCAGAGCATTATTATACAGCCAATAAGAAGAATTACAGTTATCCTTAGATGGCTTTTACTTTCTCAGGATTCTCTATAAGTTTTCCCTTCTTTTGTGTTGAGTGCCTTGCCATTTGTAAGGCTAATGGTTACTGATGCTTTCATGAATGCGCTCCTAGACAGTGAATTGGGAAAGAGATACATTTAAGGTGATAGACAAATAAAGACAATATCTCACCAGTTCTGTAGCTTTAAGCTTTGCACATAAGAAAAGAAGTCTTCGCAGCAATTTGTAACATAAAAAAAATTGACAAGTATTGGGTGTGAATAAAATTCTTAGGACTTACCACAAAAGGTATGTCTATACCAAATAGACAAGTTTCTACGTCAAACAATACAATTAAGTTCTGTTGTACTATTTCTAGTACAAAACAACAACCAAAAAACCCCCCAAAAACAAACAAACAAAAAGAGATAAAAAAGCCACTTGCCTGCATTTAACTTGGTAAAGTAACTATCCCAGGCTGGTAGCACTCTACCAGAACCCAGTAACTATGATTAGTGAAGTAAGGAAAGGTGGAGTGACTGCCAAACTATGCTGTATGACTCAAGCTTTTATAAAAATTCAAGAGATACAGGAAATGCCCCAAAGCAGAATCTTCTCTATTTCTTTGTCCATTAGCAGAACACTTTCAATGGAACAGTGTGGCAATTGGGATTTTACTTTCAGATGCAGTAATTGCCTGACCTAGATAGAGATTTCAAAACTAAGACAGTTGGTACAGTAAGGCAAAACTTGCATCTCTAAAAATCAGCTCAGAATGTCCTGGGCCAAGACTTTTACTACTTTCTGAGTCAGTTCCAGAAAACATCCTGCTCCAATAAAGTTAACAACAAAACCCAAAGCCAGCATAAAAGATAATCGATCTCTACAAACAAGAGCAACTCTTAAAAGAAAACAAAAAAATGAAGAGGAATCAAGACAGCAATAGGGATTTCTCATTATTTATATCTGTGGAACCAATGAGGCAATAAAGGATAAGCAGGTAAGAAATGTTTTGCAGAACATCACAGACTTGTGGAAATAGATGAAAAACTGATTAAGCTGAATAAGCAATTACTTGTAGTACTAATTGACTAGTTTGTAATTATTTCTTACAGACACTAACACTGCTAATAAGTGCACCAGGTAGATAGAGTATCTAAGAGTCCACTGAAAAAAAAAAGTATGGTTGTGAATTTGCTTAGCTGAAACCAGTATACATTAATTAAAATCTGTTAAACTTCCATTCATTAGACCAATCTAATTAGCAACAGTAATATTACGTTAAAGTACTACATGCAGATGCAGCATTTCTATTACGCATTTATTTACACACACATTCTTCTGAATAAATGATGTAGTCCTCCCCTGCTCTCAAGCATAAAGTCATTTCTGTGAAAAAGCCTTAAACCCCATTCACTCTTAAATGCAATATTATTCAAAGGCTGCACTAGTTTATCTTTGAGAACACATGATATTAGTAGATATTAATATAAATCACCCATTCAAGACACAATTGTCTAACAAAACAAATCATGACTTTTACCAATAATTTGTGTACTTAACAGAAAATAACACTTCAGCAAAAGCAATTAAATATCTTGATTGACAGCTAGACTATCTCAAAAGACAAACACAACAAATGTTCAAGATTATCTCATTACAAGAGTTAACATGATTAGGAATATTGCAAAGAACACCAGAGAAAGTTTTTGCTTACAGTATCCTTCAACAGAATCAGTCTGACAGCTTCTGTGAACAAGCTGTGTGCTGGGACTGAATGCTGAGTACATAGTAGAACATGCTTTGAGCCATAACTTGGCAATGCCTCATCTTTACATTGAAAAGTCTTTTCCTTCATGAAAAAGTTCTAACACCCAGGCATTTGTCCATGAATATCGAGTTCAATCAAGCATGCCATTTAACTGACTGCAGCTGCACATGGGGACTGGTTAGGAGACAGCCAGTGCATTTTACACAATCAAGGCTACTTTGCTGGCCACTACTGCCATGGGGACATATGAAAACAAAGAAAGAACAGAGAGATTAGTCCAGAAATCACTTTGTCAGTTATCTCAAGTTCAAAAAGAAAAATCTTCACACTAGTTTGAGCGGTCTTAAGAACTCTGTTATCATCAATAATGATCTTAGAGAAAAAAAACATTCAGGGCTTAATATATGTGAGCTGCAAAAGTATGTACTTTTTGCTTTTTAAGGTCAGATGCTTACTGTAACAGTATTTGGTAAACAGTCAAAGATTTGCTATTTGTACTTTCTCAAGCAACACACCAGTTTACAGTGTGTATATAATGCACGCACAAAAAATAAAACCTGCAGTTTTTTCATTTTAGAACATAATATGAAAAGCACTTATAAAACCACTGAGCATGACAGTTTTCGTTCAGTGCATCACAAGCAAGATGCATCCTAAATATATATATTTTTAATATACACACACAGAAATGACGTATTTTCTGTTCCTACAATATTTAGATATGAGAGGATCTTCATTTTCATTGTGTTTTTACTTATATTGCCAGGAAGTAAGCAATCCTCTCACCTGCAAGCAGTCATATTTCATTCACTTTTACTGTCTATAAGCTAGAAATAGTTTGAAATTATCATTTTATAAAAAAGTGTAAGCCTGGTTAAGTATACCAACACATTTTTTTTCTCACACATTCAAAGTTGTGGTAAGATATAGGTATTCTGATTTTGTCAGTATAGTTTACTTGGTGAATGTGCAACTTTTGCTAACCAATATCTCTACAGTGAAATCAGTTTGCCAAAATAAATACAGAACATAGGCTGGAGAAGACAAACTCTCCAGCATCCCTGTTCAGAGAATTGTTTGTCTTCTTAAAGAAACAAGTCTGCAACATCTACCTAATTTACTTAATTGCTTGCCACTTTTAGAAATGAACTGAGAAGAATGCAAAGCCTGCAAGATAATACAGTCTAGAGCTTTTCCCGAGTAAAGGTGAGGGAGATAAGACACTCGAGCCCAGCAAGCAAAGAAACAGAAATCAGCAGTTCGCTCTCTGATCTCAGTCTGTGGCACTGCAGTTCGTGCCTTATTAAAGGTAGCACACATACATAACAATGCAGCTCTCAAACTGAACAACTTCCCAAGAAGTTTTTGCCTTAGATGTATGACCATGGTCAAGGCCTCAGGGGAAATTAAAACCAGGAAAGGCAATTTCATACAGAAATCTATGGAATACAAGAAAACATAGAAGCTTTTAGAGTGGGAATTACTTTTGCTCCATTACATATTTTACCTCTTTTCTCGTTAGTATCGACAGTAAAGCTCTGGAGCGCTAACTTTACAGCTACTTGCGTTGCCATCGTCTATGTCAAAATACAAACTTTTGGCTATATATAATTATTAAGCGTTGCCTAATCTGCAAATACAGGTGAGAACTGCCTAACAGTTAAATAGTTTAGCTGTAATGCAAGGACCAGAAATCAAATTTATTTTAATATTTTGCAACCCAGAATGGCAACATATAAATAATTTACGATAACATGCTTTGCAGTATGCACTAGCAAACAGAGAAAAGAAGTTTTAGCTAACAAGGCTAATTTTTAAATATTATTTTTAAAAATATCACAGGTTCTATTTGAGAGGAATAAGAAGAACAAGGTGGTGGTTAGCAAAGAGCAATAATCTTTGGAGAAGTCTTAAGTTCTAGCAGATTTGTACAACACCACGCAAAACATACCTACGGAAATTAAAAATTAGTATTTTGTTTTGATGATGCAAGTATATGTATGGAGATATTTTCAAAGACTATATACTGCTTTAATTGTTCTAAAACTTGGTACATACCAGAATATTAAGAAATCACTTTAGTGTTAAAAATCAACATTAACCAGAATAAGGAGGATGAGAAAGTACTACTTGAGATTTGCAGTTTATAGCCAGACATATAACTGCACTCTGTAAAATATTTTTCCTAGAAAAATGCTGAGCAACATAATGAAACAAGAAAGCATTAAAAAAACCCAACAACCTTCAGTTTATAAGATTACAATACGGAAGTATATTCAAAGCTCAAAATTAGTTTCACAGAAAAGACATTTCTTCTAAAGAATATTAGTTCGAACCATTGGAACTAGAGAGCTTTTCATTGAATTTGTTTTTTCAAATATAATCATTATTATCCTTTACATACTAACAAGGAATGAGAAGTCAACTAGATGACTAAACTGGAAGACTTTAAAACTCCTTTCACCCAAACTAAGGTTCAACACAGTTAAAAAAAAAGCTTCCATTGTATTCAATTTTAAACACCATTGTACATATGCTATATCATCTTACCTGAAAGACAGCATGGGATCGGGAAGAGGAGGCATTTACATCTGTGGGATGCTGTGTTCTATTTTTATTTCCATAATCCAACATTTGAAGGATTTCCTCTGCCGATTTAGGCTTTAAGCGTAGAGCACAAGATAAATGCACTTTTTTTTTTTTCTTTTTCATCAACTATAGGACATTCTATACTGATTCTAAAATACATTAACATTCACCTCCCCAAAAATAAAGGAACTTAAAATTTTAGTTACCTAGAAATAAGAGAAATTTCCTGTTTTGGAATTGAGGCACTTCAAACATTCTCAGTTAAAAAACAGTAAGGTACAAAAAGCAACCACTTAACTGCAGAAATTTAAATCAGAGGTTTTTGGGAAACAACTTAAATCTGCAAAGGTTCTCCATAGTTAGAAGAAGTCTTATTTAAGAATGGTTGACTTAATTTTTCTTGTACTTATGCATTAGAATGATATATAATTTTTTTCCATCACAAGACCCAAGCTTTTGGAAGGATGGTGTTCACAGAGGGAGCCAAATTATTAACACTGTTTCCTGTTGAATCATTATTCCATGTACACAAAAGCTAGAAGCTGGACAGCATGTAACATACACTAAAAGGCTGCAAGAACATAGCTCCACAAGAGTTGATTTTCGGATTGGAAAACTTAACTTCTGTCACAGACTTTGCCAAAGAGCTGCTATACTGGCCTGGAAAAGTAATTTAACATGAAACTTATCAAACTTGGTTCTTTAAAATCAAAAACAATCTTGAGACATTGTAGAGGTGTAGAATACTCCAAGATGGCACCGAAGGCAGTGAATTTCTTTAACAAATGCTGAGATGTTTTAGCCAAAACCCAAGTCTTCCAAACCAATGGTACCCTTTTGATAATAAGAACTGAATGCTTTTATTCATTTGTATTCAAGAATATTAGCAGTTTTTTTCCACAACATGCTTTGGAATAATTAGTTAGGTTTGCAAGTTACTGAAGTACTGGTGATTATGGCCAGGAAAAAAGCCCACTAGGAAATTACATAGTTGCATACAGCTTTCACAGATCAATGGGAACTTCACTGTTTTCTCAAACACGCTGTGAGGCTTCCTGAATTTCAATATCTATTTACGTACCTGATGTAATGTTAACCCTTGAACCACTACCCCTTTCTGGGTATCTTCACGAACAGCCAGAGGTCCTGAGTTTACCAGCAGATCACGGATCTGTTCATTGTAGACCTTCAAAAGGGAATTTAAAATCTTTTAATAAAACTATACTACCATACTTGACAGGATTAAACTTACCTAACCAGAAATTATGACAGTCTTTTTTAATACTTCTTCAAGACAAAATAACAAATTCATTCTGTAGAATTTTTTCCAAACAGCTTTCCTATGCTGAGCTTGAAATATTCAATTAAATCAATTTGCATGAATTTTTTTTGCCCATTGAAGCAGGAGTCACTCTTTCCTTTCTTTATTCTTTATTAAAAAAAAAGGAAAGTTTACTTTTTTTACAAAAAAACTTTTGCAGTAAGCATGAATCCAAAGCATTTCTTGTCCTCTATTACACTTCATAATCCATACTTCAGCAAGATTTCTTAATCCAAAGGTACTTCTGTTAAAATTCTTAAATACCTTATTTCTTGGTCTGTGGAAGCACTTGAAACAGCACACGGCAAAGCAAACTTTTCCCTCCTATTTCTTCCCCTGCCCCGCTCCCCAAATTCTAACTATTCTTCCATTAAGACTTTGAGAGGGCTACAAGCTAACAATTTTACTACTACTGCTTGACAGCAGTGCCAAGACAGCCACTTGTAAAAACAGAACTGCGATGCAAAAAAGTTGAAAGGAGGAGAAGGTGATAAAGAAAAGGAATATGTGTAAAGAGCTAACCATTGGCATAGCAGCTCACATTCAAGAACTTGTACTGTATCTCAGATAAATAAACTGAAAACTTCAAAAAAACATCATCAAAAAGGGATTACATATCATTTGGGCATGTGATTTCACAGTACTTCGAGAATTTTATTCTGAAGTCCTGAAATATAACCCTGAAAAATATTTTCTTGTACACATCAACAGATGTACAAAGGGATGTAACTGATCAGCAAAACAGAAATCATTAGAATGTTTAGTGAATATATCAGAAGAGATTGTCCTTTTTGGGCAGCCTTCTGTAAAATACTAAGAGTTGCCTATCAGTAACACCAAATTTATGGAGCACAGTTCAGTTCCATTCCTATCAGGGACACATTTTTGTAAAGTCCCAGAAAGGTCTGGGGGAAGGCAAAACCAGCTTCTCTTTATTTATTAAAATACACCTTGTTAAAAGCAATATACTAAATACAGGAATTCGCTTACCTCTAAATAAGAGACAGCAACATTACATATTTTATCTTCTTTTATTTGATCCATGCAATTATAAAGTGCCATCATGGTTAAATACATCACTCCAGGATCTTCAGGGGAACCTAACATTGTATGAGTCTTTCCAGCTCCCGTTGCACCATACGCAAGCACTGAATTTTCACAAAAAAGAAAAAACCAACAAAGGAAAAAGGTGTACTTTATACAAGTAAGCTATTCAGGAACCCAAAAGTCAAATGGACATTCACACACCTCTGTCATTCTGTGCAGCTGTTTTCATAAACTGATCAAGTTTCTTAATTAGGCTTTACTTTTCCCAGCTTTAATCAGAAAACTGTTTCAAAATCACCTATGTGTTTGAATTTTCAGTTCAAAATTCATTCACTGGCAATTTACATGAAACTATTATTTGCTTGCTTTCATAACCCTAAGCCATCAACTTATTGCAGGTAGGTATTTCATTTCCTCACCACGTTCCATTTGTCAATTAAAAACCCAAGCTCTTAAAGAGAGTTTGTAAAGCAGGCTACCACACACTCATTGACACCACTTCTGGCTGAATAACTCTTTCTAGACAACTCCCCTCGTAAGCGTGCATATTTCAGATAAAATTCTGGAGTCTATTCTAACCCTAACATGAACTCATTTTCAAAATAGAATAGAGGTATCCTAACTTCCATAGGCTAAAAAATCAGCCTCTTGTATCTATAAATTAAAACAAAATGCCTTATTTATAGCTCAGCCTTTTTTAAGGCCTCTGCTGCAGTCAGATACAATGCTAGAAACTTCAAAGAATTTAGTAAAGTTTTTGAATTGAAGAAATAGCAAAGTTACCTGTGCAGTTATACCCATTTAAGAAGCCATCAATTACGCTTTTGGTAGTATGTTCAAAAACTTCCAACTGGGATGAACTTTCAGCAAAAACAGCATCAAACACAAATTTAAGATCTTTCTTCTTTCTTTTATTAATATCCCTATGAGTCAGTCTCTTCCCATGAAAGAAGCTAACTTCTTCCTCCTTTGGATCAAAGACCAATATATGCTGGTCAACAACATGAACAACCTTGCTAAAGTTGCCATCTTTTTCCTTTTGAGACTCTGGACGGACACGGACCACCACTTTCACGTGATTACAGACATCTTCTTCCTTAGCAGCAGACATAACAATGTCCTTTTTGTTCCCCTTCTTCGCTTCCAAGACTCTTTCAGATCAAGTGACTGAATCTTTCCTGCAACGGACAAAAAAAAAAAAGAGTTAAAGGCCTTCTGTTTCAAATATAACCTTTCAACTAGTTCACACCTTTAATCGGGACTAACATCTTGCACCTGTGCTGGGTCTGCCCATCTCTTGTTAGTTAGCCCTCTGGACTGCAACAGCAATAGCACAACTTTGGAAAGCACTGTAACTGGCCTGAAAAGGTGACCTAACGCGGCACAGCCTTAAGAAAGCTAAGTAGCATTTCCCTAAGAAGTTCACAAGCTCGTTTCAACAATTTAAACTACTAATTCATTTGCTGGCTTTCCTTTCTTTCAGGGCGAGTTTGCCGATGCACTACCGGGATCCCACAGACCAAAGGGAGTGGTTGTCTTGTCCTTCAGCAAAACGCAGAGCAGCCGTCTGTCTGCTTTCTCTGGGTTATTGGTTTAGTCACATTGCGCGTGGGTTTAAAGAGGCAGTTAAAGCGGGAGTCACATTAACATAATTTGCATGGGATACATAAACATACTCCACAGATGTCAAACCAGAACTTCCTTTTAACGGGCCATCCCTGCGGACAACTGAGGGTCGTGCACTCCAAACAGCAGGCAGTGACCTTCACGGTAAAGGCTCTCATTTACGACCCTTTTCAGCTGCGGAGCGAGCTCGCCCTCTCAGCCGAACCGCCCGCCCCACGGCCACTGCCCTAACCGACGCGGCCACAGAGTAAGGCCGTTACGCGGAAGAAACACCCAGAGACAGGCGGGCGCGGGGGGCCGCGGCCCAGCCCCACCCGGCTCTCTCGACTCGCTTCTCACCCTGCCGCTAACAGCTCTGTCCTCAGGGCCCGCCGCCGGGCTCGGGCCCACAGCACGGCCGAGGCTACAGGGGAAGGGCCCGCCGCCCGCCCGCCACTCACCTCAGCGCCGCGGCCGAGCCAACCGCCGCCACCTCCGGCCGC
>JAVJGG010000021.1:22901872-22922393 GCA_035590195.1 Aviceda cuculoides | reverse complement strand
AACTGAAAACATCAGGGTGTTATCAACATTCTTCACATACTGAACTCAAAACACAGCACTGTACCAGCTACTAGGAACCCAGCTGGAACCAGGACACATATGCAAATTTTATGGTTATTTTTTCTGTGGCACAGTGATTTATATGGTGATTGATAATGATAAGCTTTTGTTGTAAAACAGGAAGAAAGATACTGGAACTTGCAAGAGGCAATAAATTAATATAAAGAAATTCTGAAAATATTCTGGGAATTGCAGAACACACTTTTTTCTGTGATACTTTAGTGTTACTGGGGGGTATTGAGCGTTATTTCAGCTGATCATGTAGCTCCTGTGTACCCTTTCAGTAACTCTTGTCTTGCCCGATTTCCTGGTTGTGCATGTTGTGAATTTATGAAAGAGACTAGCCAGGTTTCAGATCACGGCTGTGTAGGGAAATGTGTAATAAAAATGTGTGTAGAGTGCATATGTATGCAAAGTGTGTATTCATTTGCTGCGGTGTGTAATAGGAAACTTTTAAATGGAATCTCATCAGATAGAGAGCAATGTTTAAAATATTTGGCTAAAATCATACTTTAAAGGGGATTTTTTTTTTTTGGTGAAGTTAGCATTTGAAGGTAGTGCATGAAAATGGAAAAAATTTTCAAAATATTTTCAAAACCAGTTTTGATTAAGGTATGCACAAGATAGTTTCTCAAATATCTATTATTAATTAAAGTAATAATATTATCTGGTTTTATGATGGTAGTGTCTAAATGGGGATTTGGAAAACCAGACCCTATTTGCTTAAGTTCCTTAACTTACAACTGATTGCTCTCTGCTGTGACAAGCAGTCTAAATAAAGTAACAAGGTAGAAGGGGTATTGTTTAACAGTGTGATGGCAGCAAATGTCATTCAAGTTCTACAGTATCTGCACCTGGGTGAGTTGCATCATGAGATGAGAGAGCAAAGAAGGGGACAGGGAAGAAAACAAGACAGGAGATGGTGTTCATGACCAGCTTGTCAGTTGAGGGGACGGAGAAAGTCCAGTCATGCTCTTCAGTTATCTGATGTTTCTTGCTTTGCTGTCTTCTGTAGTGGGTCCCCCAAAAATACAGGGGTCATAAATTTCCGAATAACAGAAAAATTAAACACATACGATTTGAGAGAACTGCACAACTGTTCTCTGTTTTGAAGCTGGTACTGCTGTGTGGTTAGACTGTGGTACCAGGAAATGAAAAATATTCATGTATTGGATCTGAATGATGGCAAGATATGAATGAGGCATTGTGAAGAAGTCCCTTCAGATTTTACTTTTTTTATACTTTAAGATTTTGCTCTTTAGAGAGAAAGTAACTAAAGAACTTGATTGGGGGGGGAAGAATAAGTTGATGGTTACAGCTGCACAGGGAGGAATCTTTCGATTGTAATTTTTGGGCATTGGCCCAACCACCTCTTCTTCCCACCTGCAGCATGGCTCTCAGCAGGCATATCTAAATGTTATCATCATCAGCAACAAGACAGCTCTCACCAACTTTGTTCTGCATCTTTCTCTATTGCAGTAGAGGAAGGGAAGCCTGCAGCTGCTATCTCCAAAGAGACCAGCAAGGGAACTTGGTCTGCCTACTGTGAACAACTCTGCAGATGCGCCAGATTTCATTTTATTGTAATACTGGGTTAGCTCGCTGTTATCACTCTATCGCATAACAAATGGTAGTGCTTCAGGAGACTATTTAAGATGCTGTGTTATAATAAAGCAAGATTCAGTGCTTTTGGGTGACTCAGCTTGTAATGACGCTGTATATGCTCTTCTTTTCTGTTGTGACAGCATTAGTCTTTGCACCTCTTGGGGAAAACTAATAAAATTCGCCAGAAAGTAATCTAAGCCCTTTAAATTTTAACTTGAGTGAGCCTGTGATTGCAGAAAGGGTGATAATTAATATATGTAGCTACTCATTTCCTCCCCATCTAGTACTCTGTGTCTTTAGTCAGCCTTTTGGCTAAGCTTTCTTATTAAATATTTGAATTTGAGTTTGCAAACAGGAATACAGACTTTTTCTACCACACAGAATGTTACTGGGAATTTAAGATCACAATTGGAGTATGGGAAGCTTCTGCAGGTTTTTGTTTTTGTTTTTTTTTTTCTTACTTTCTTGTCTAAGATAATCCTATTGTGAGTAGCTTTGCACAGGCTTGTTCTTCATAAAGAGACAATTAAAAGGTTATAAACTACCAAATTTGGTGTTTAAAATTAACAGGTACTTGAAGTCATCCAAATGTATGGTCTGATTATTTTTTCTTCCCAGAGTTTCGGAGCACATCATCTTCATTCCAGTGGTGTTTGCTGGTGCTCAGCAGCTTGGGAAAATACTTTTCTAATACTTGTGTTTTAAACACTGAAATCAACTAAAATTGTTTCAGGCTCCCTCTTTATAAAAAAGTTGTATTATCTAATGTCAAATTGCTGTAGGCATCTGGTGGCCAAGACTTACCAAAAGCATGTACGTGTCTTTTTTGGGTTGGCTAACCATAAATATTAAAGAATGGATTAGATTTTCAGTTGAATCTTTGTAAAATTTTCATTGCATCTTAAATATCTCCTCAGTTATAATTGAGTTTCTTCTGAGGTAGCTGAAGAAATCAGCTCTGTCTTGCTAAGTCTAGTGAAGTCATTCAGACACTGAAATTTTAATTTCCTATCGAAATGTTAATAATGGTGTGCTTGAGTCATATTGTCATTTAATCTAATTCCAGACAGCATTACTCTTAGGAAAATGAGTAAAGTAAATAACGCATACGGAAGCGAGGCCTGCCAGAGCTGTCTAAAAGCAGTGTCAAAGGCAGGTGATGGTGGGTTTTGTTTGCTTCTCTTGCTGCTGATCTGAGAGGGACGGGGAAAGGGCTTGTCTGTGTTCTGTTGCACTGAAAAAATTTGCTCCAAGTAATCTTTCTGGGTGTTTCACTCAGTTCCATGAAACGCAGTGTTTGGCTGGCAGGCTTCACACTATGCAAGGAACGCCACTTGGCACACACTGGAGGGTCTGGGATGCGGCTCCCTTCGCTTCTGGATGTGTGAGGGTTAGAGTGGTTTACCAGCAAATGGACTTCTGCCACACTTCTGTGAAGGACCTACAACTGATGACTGAGAAAGCGCTCATGTATTTTAAGAAAAATTGTAGATGTTTACAGCTGGAGCATTCCAGTGTTTCTGTAGAATCAAGATCACAAATGAAGGTATGCAGTTTTAGAAAATAAGTGAAGAAGGCAAAGCGATAACAAAGAAGAGGTAAAATGCCTATTTTTGTTTTAATACAAAAAACCCTTCATAAGTAAAGAAGGGAGTATCTTGCCTATAAAATTGCTGTTTCATATTTAGCTGTAATCAGAAAATTGAACCCTTGTGAAGAAAATACATTTGAAATTAATTTTGAGGCTGCTGAGTGATTATGATTGATGGGTGCTTCAAAATATCATATTCATAACAACCTTTTTTCCCCTTCTGTGTGGAATGATGTGGAGATGGTTGATAGAGAATGCAAGTTACAGAAATGCTTGAATATGCAGACCTAGTCAGTGATCTCACAGATAGTTCAGCTGTATACTAGTATAATTTAGTAGCATCCTCTGTTAGCGTACCGATGAGTTGAATGTGAAAAATGGGTAATAGTGGTTGCATTACGTTGAATTGTTGGATAGACCAGTACTGGAAAATAATTTTATGTTGTATTTAATACATTATGCGAGAAGGTTGTTTTCCTACAAAATGCCAACTATTTATTTCGGTTTCTTTTTGTAATGTAGATTGTTAGACTTGGAGTGTAAACAACTTTTTTATGATTTCATATTCTCTCAGAGGTGCTTTTGGAAAAAAATTACAGTCCAGTTATGTTCTACCTATCAGTCCTTATTTTTTAAAATTACATGTGATGTCTTTCACCTATGTAAAAAGTTATGTACTATATAGAACTGATAGGAGGTATTTTTTGCTTGCAACTAAAGTTCTTTTTTGCTTTGTACTTTGCTTCTTTTCTCTCTACTAGATACCTGAAAGAAATGGTTTGTATGGTATACTATATTACTATTATCAAAAGTATAGATCTATAAGATTTTTTCTTTCGGTCATCTTTATTTTCTGGCAGGTGATGTCATAAGGCATAAGACCTTTTTAATCCCTTTATAGTATTTTCATTGACAAGTTCATCTCTTGTATACCTGAACAAGGTTTGGATGGGAATTGTGCCTCTATAGATCTGTGGCTTAATCTGTATGCTGTAGCTGCTTATACATTTCATAGCAGTGTCATCAACATCACCTTTTTGGTGGTAGGTGCAGAGTTTTGGAAAGCTCGTTTACCTTGCTTATGTTTCCAACATTCTGAAGTTTGCTGCAGGGCAACTTGGAATGACTGCTTTACTCTAAGGGTAACCTCGACCACTTTTTGCCACAGATGTTTTTATTTTCCATAAGTTCCTTTTTATTGTTAAATAATTTTATGTTATAACATGGCAGTATTTTGTTATTGATTGAAGTTGAGATTACATTTGAACATAAATAGTAAGTCATCTTTCATTTTTAGAGCTCCTTATAGAAGTAATAGAATGCAAATGCAAATTGCAACTTTCAGAATGGAAGGTTGGGACTTCAGAGTATCTATATGTCTGTGTGCAGTATGTGGTTCTCTAGATTTGTAATTATATTTTCCCTTCTGTGAGGCAATAGTTTTGAAACATTATTAAACCCCAAAATAGATACTCTCTAGTTTAAAAACAGATATGTCTGATTTACCTTATGAAATTGAACATCTTTGCAAAATATTTTAAATTCTCATAAGAGGGAGGAAAGGTTATTAGTATGCTGAAGACTAAATAATGCATCTTACTAATGCAATGGTATAAAAATATCCTGATAAAAATGCAAGAATATCTTGGACTATCTTTGACCTCTCATTTTCTTAGTTCTAGGATAAATTTTCTTATCTGCATGTGAATAAGAGCAAAGTGTTTGTTTTAATAATTTTTTTCAGCTGTGACTTTGTGTACAGTTTCTTAATTTATTTAGAGAAATATTAAAACCCTTCCAGCATTTCTCTGAAAGTAGATTTCTCTGCTAACAAATCTTTGTTGCGATCCCATGAGTAACCAGTTTTTATAGCGTGTCTCACTGTGCCAACATTTTTTAACAATCCATTTTATTTAAAATAATTTGAAAAGCCCTGCCTTTTGGCAGGCATATGAAACAAGTATGCCTTATTTTTTGTCTATTTAACAGGAATCAAAGACAAATTCTTAGGTAGTTGTGCAAAAACGTTTCTCTACATAGTTGATTTATGCGTGCATTAGATAGGACATAGTGATAGGTGCAATGAACAGATTTGGGTTAAATGGGGAGGATGCAGAAGCCTTATGTATGGTAAGCCACATCTTGAGTCCACTGAAGAAGCAGCACTCTAAAACTCAGAAATGTACTAATTAAAATTTATAGATACATGCTTTGGAATTAATCAGGGGTAGGTAGGTAGACTTGCTTTTCAAGATTAGTCTAAAGTCCTTGTTAAATGGCTTTGAGAAGCTGCACATCTTTCAGCTTACACGAGTTACGTTCTTTCAACAGATGTCACTTCTATCAGAGCAGTAAGTGCACCCCCAACAGAACAGAAGAGGAGAAAGGTTCATAGAAACTTTCTGTTTTCCCATGGATAATTCTGTTACCTGATAGTATTTTGGTGACTGAAATGCTAATATCATGGAGAAAAAAAATGACCTCAGATTGATAAATCTTTTTGTCAGTATTTTTGCTCTAGCAGAAATACTTCTAGATTTCTAATAGTTCTAGAAATATGATCTGATTAAACATTTTGGAAGTTTTGCCAGATGCCATTCTCTAAAACCAGCGATATTGCAGTTTTGAAGTCTGAAATTAGTGTACATAGCGTATATTTTATTTGAGTAGAGGGGATTTATCTTTTTTTAATGAGTTTTGTTGCTGGATAATTGTTCAGCAGGACTGAATGTGGACCTATTAGGGTTCCTTAGTATTGCATAGATCATTTGGGATAATGTCCAAGATGTGATTCGTTGTAATGTTGTAAGGAGTTATAAAATATTCCCAGACTCATCTGGATTATTTTATCATGGTGAGATGATCTAGTTGAATTTCCTTTTTTGAAGAATTTTGCAGACACTCTCAGGTAATTAAGATCTGCTGTACTTCTTTAATTACTTTTTGGTGAGACATTAAAGAGATTACCTTAATTTTTGTAAATAATTTGGTTTATGAAATTTCTTCAGATGTTTTGAGCATAGCTTAGAATAGGTTAATTGGTTATTCACTACAGTTTTGATCTGCTGTAATAAAAAAAATGAAGAAACACTAAGTACACTAGATTTCTATAGCAAAAATATTTATCAGCTTTTTTGGCCTACAGAAAGAAAAGTAGCACTTCAGATGACTTTCTGTAGTATTTTTGGATTTCTGTAGTTGGTATACAGGAAGCATTAATACGAATGATCTTTTTTTACAGCAAATGTGTAAAAAATACTTTTGAACTCAGGACTGTATTTGTACAACTACAGGTCTAACCATTGGTTTATGGTTGAACAGGTATTGTTTGTACAGATACAGGCATAAAAAAGTTGCATTACACGTGGTCTGTATTTTATATCCAGTCTTAACTCTACTGAGAGAAAGGAAGTTGACTGGAGCATCAGACGAGTATTACGAAAGACTAAGCTAAATATATGAAAAATGCATCTTGGCACAACAGGTATCATTTATGTCCTCTGTTTCCCAATTTGTAGGGTTTTAATAATGCAGTAGAGGATAACTGCATTGTTTAATTGTCACTTAAAATTGTGGCATTAAAAGGTTTCCCATATTGCATTAATCGTTTCTGTATTTTGTGAGCTTCCTTTGGAAAATGCTTTTAGATTAAGTTTTTAAAAATACGGTTTAAAACATAATTACATTTAAAAATTACATTTTAAAAAATTACATTAAAAAACCCAACCACTTTGTTTTTAGCAAAATATAAGGTTCATCTGCATTAGCGTTTCAGTTCTTGAGTAAAGAACCTGCTCTTGAGAGAATGTATTGATTGTCCCTGCCTGAGGCAGATGGTTCACATTGCAGGGCACAAACTGGATTTCTTCAGACTGAGCCAGGAGATGGATTCTGAGGGTGCACCTTGTGCTCCAACTGTTAATAAACATTCAGCCTGAAGAACCAAAGTAGAAATGGTCTGAATTAAATCCCACTGGCACGTGTGTAGTGTCTCAGACAAAAATGGTTGTTCTGCCCTTTTGAGAGTCTTCTTCCACTGGCCTGCTAAGGTAGGCATAGCCAGAGAGTGCTGGGGAACTAAGTTATTTTTGTTCTTGTACATGGACACGTCTTATATGCTGTTCGCTATTCAAAGTCTGCTTTGAATTCAGATTTGTCTCTTGAATTATATCCCTACAACATTTGAGTTCTTCACAGATTATCATCATAAAGTCATTCATGCAAATTCATTATGCAGAATTTATCTTTACAGCTGTCCTATAAGGTAGCACAGTAATACTACTTCTACTTTGCAGAACTTAGAGGCATCAGTACCAAAATTATGCTTTTGAGTACCCAAGTGGAAATGCCCTTGTCCTGCTTTTTCGAAGAGATTATTATTTTGAGTTAAACATTTGGTTTGGAGCTTTGAAACACATTGGAGTGACATCCACTTGCAGTTGTTGAGGTCACAGCATGTCTGGGAATCAGATCTAGAGTTCCTGAGTTTTACAGCCAGAAAAATGAGAACTAGTAATGTGACCTACCCGCTTGGTTTAGCGACCTCCTGAGAATGGTACCTGAGCTGCGTGGCAGAGGTTCCAGTGTTCATCTGTCAGCTGAGCGCATTTCTTAATTACTGTGTTGGATACTGCAATTTCTAATGTTGCTTCGCTTTTGAAAAGAAAATGAAGCGGCTGATTCATTCCTACAGGGTTTGCTGGAAGAGCCAGGCTGAACAGGTAAGCTAGTGAAATGTCTTGCTGCCACCGAAGGGGGCAAGTCCAGCTTCCCTGCTTCCCACACATCTCCATCTCCATATGCTCCTGACTGTTCTGCAAATCTGTTAAACAACTAATATGGCAGAAAACAATATAGCTATTTCTTCTGTATTAGTTTTCTATCCCATGCTGGTGAGTTAGATTGGCTTATGGCAGTACCTAGTAAGCACCAGTGCTGGGAGAAATGAACTAGAAGGAAGACTTGCACATGAGAAAATAGTGCAGAATTGCTCCTTGTTTTTCTTCCATCTGCCCCTCCCCACTTAACATCTTGTGAAGCCATACCCTTAGTACTGATCTTTGGTAGGTTGTCATTCTCTGACTTAGCTGTGAGAAGGATATGAAGTATGCCTGTTCCCAGTGAAGTTACAGCTTTTTCAATTGGTAAAAATTAATGTTAAGTACTGAGATTTGTAGATCCTAGTGTAGGTTCTGGGGAAAACGTGCTTTAATTAAAGATTCTCTCAATTCTAACATTCATGCTCATTTTAACCCTCAGGAGCTTTACCTGTTCCACCCTTTGCTCTAGGCCTAAAATACAACTCAAGTTCTTTTTCAAGTTTTTCTGGTCCTGCTTATCATATGGCTTAACAGATCTCAAACTGCATTGCATGTGCTGCTATCTGGGTATACATTCTTGCTTTCCTCTCTTGCTCTGCTGATTGTGCAGCCATGGAGGGAGCTCACACCAAAACTGTCAATTTACTTGCAGTTGGTTTTCACGCAAATAACAACCTGATCCAACCTGTGACTACAGGGCCAGTGTGCAGCTAGAGCTGAAAAGGATAGTGAGCAGCAGGTTGTTTTGAGAAACAATGGGATGTTTACAGCAGTTTGTACTGTAGGGCTTCTCAACAGGCTGCCTGTCTTGGGTCTGAACACTCCTCATCCCCTCTTTTTGCTCCTTCTGTATCGGCACTATCGGAGCAGAATCTGAACGAGCAAGAGAGACAGCTTTCCTCTTCTGAGATCCTGTGCTTGGCAGCTTAGGTATCATAGCCTGAGCATTCACAAAACAACTGGGAAAGACGTCTTGCTTTTGAAATCTTAACAAGTTTTTGGAGGTCCGTGAGAATATCAAGAGAAGAGTCTTTCATGCAGGATTGTCCTTCTGTTATTTTTATTTTGGAACTTGAAACTGCCATTACTGCTTAGTGCAATGGTGGAATTGTTATAATTTTAAAATCTAAGCAAACTGTTTTTTTCTCTGAACAGGGAAATGGCTGAAGACTTTTTGTCACTTTCCCATATCCCCCCATCAGCTGAAGACCTTACTTCTGACATAGAAAAATTTCAGCCTCCAATTGTTAAAATCAGTCAGGACTCTAAGCGGCAGAAAACAGGATCTTTCAATGAAAAGATGGTAGATATTTTATTAATAATAAATAATGCTACTTGAGCAGCTTACAAAAAAGCAGATTTAAAATGTGCTGCTTCAGCTTCAAACTGTACAAAGCATTATTTGTATTTTGATTTTTTTTTTTGAGATGTTTATCTGAAATGGAGTTAAAACAATGCTCCTGAAATTCTGTCCTTCATAAACCTATCTGGGCAGTTGTGTCAGTATATACTTTTGGTCATCTAAATTTAAAACGACTTTTGTTAAGAAGGTCAGTGAAGCTACTTTCCTTTTGATCTTGCTTCCTTGCGGGTGCCTGGATAGTTCTTCAGCAAGAAAAGTTTTACTGGATGAGTCAGTGCACTGAGTCATAGGCAGCATGAAGCCTGTAGTGCTCTAGACTAACTAATTGGTAACAGTCTCAAATTTAATTAAAGCACAGTTGTCAGCTCTGTGTTACTGATTGACATCCCACTGAAGTATTTTGTTTTTAGCAACTTAACATTAATTGTTCTTTGCTGTTAAAATTTGTGTGTTTTAAGATCTTGCTTCAGTGGAATAGATCTGCCATTGCCATTATCTTTTACTATCCTCTTTATGATTTTTATAGTACTCTGAATTTTTTTTCCCCCCCGTTAGGCCACATATTCGGTAATTATGCTCATTACCATGCCTGTGGATTTACAGATGTTTAGAGTCTTTTGAGGATTTTTTTTTTTTAAGTTGTCTTCGTTAAGAACTGTCCTATTAGCACTGATGAATATTTTTTCACTTTTCCTAAACTTTTGTAAGCATTATTCAAAATTTCTTAAAAATTATTTTTTGAATTGCAGATTACATTTTAAATTTTGCTAGTTTTCGTTTCTAATGTTCATCTTGTTTTGTACCCATTTTATAATAATGAATGGCTTTTCTCTGTCCCAGTGCCTGCCCATCATCCCCAGATGATGGCAGTGGTTTCCAGTATCATTGGAGCCTTTCTTCCTCCTGTTCTTCAGTTACTTTGTGTGTGTGTTTATTTCCATGATGCAGCTTGAGGAGGCAAAGAGCTATGCTGGGGCTAGGGGGAAGCAGGAGATCTTGAAGCTGTCGGTCTTTCATTAAGGGAAAGACAACTTCAGGGTCTTGGGAGAAAAGCAAGGTTGGTTGTGATTTTTTTTTCTTTTTTTTTTTTATCATTTTTGTTATTAAATAAAACCTTGCTGGCTTTGTGTAGGACTCTTGCTTACTCCAGCTGAGAATTGAGGAGTGAAAACTTGAATGGATGGTGGCTGCCTTTGCAACTGAGTTTCTTATTTTTAAAACCTTTGAGACAAAGTTTTGAGCTTTCAGAAATTTTCTATGCTACTTCCATATGTGATAAATACTGAAGCTGAGATGGTAAAGAAATGCCTTTCTAGAGACTTGAGGAGGTAGAAGGTACAATACATTGTTTACATATTCTTTTTCTCTTGAACAGTTTTTCCTCTCTCCTAAGCTCTTCAGATCTAAAGATCTTGTGAAATCACAAGACCATCAGTAATACAGTAGTGGTTCACCTCAGAAGTGTACCTGATCAGGTGTCCAGTCACTGGCAGTGCCCAACAGCAAGTGCTAATGGAAGGCTAACAGAAGGGGGAAGTAGAGAATGATTATTTTTCTACCTTGCATTACCTGTAATGCTCTGACCAGTAGTTTAAGGACATCTGTGAGGAGGGGAAGGGAAAAAAAAGAAAAAAGAAAAAAGTTGAGGGTTATATTTGTGTAATATCATTGGCATAGTCTTTTTTTCAAGTTTGATTGATCTCTCTAAAAAATAGTGTTAACTAGTAGCCTTCTCCCTGCAACATGATATCCATAGTTTCAATATTTGCATGAAAGGCACTTTTTTTTATTTGTTCTAACTTGGTGCCTGATAATGCCATCAGGTTCCCTGAGCTCTTGTACTTTGAGAGAAGTGAATCATACCATCTGCTACAGCTGTATAAAACCAATGTTAATAGTCCTCCACAGAAAATTGCTGGAGCCTTCAGATGTTGTATTGGACCAGGGAGAGTCCTAAGGGACTCCTTTTCCACATTTCCTATCTTGTCCTCATCGAAGCACAGTTTCATATCAAGCAGCGGTGATGGAAGATGTTCTGTTCTCTCCTGAAACAATCATTTGGTTAGCTCTGAGATTTGTTCTATGAATGTGATTTTCTTGTTTTTCTGGATTGTAGATTTCCATCACATTAACATTCTCCTGGGAATGCAAGGCTTACTGATGTAGTTCATTCTCAGTCACCTTCCTTTCTATAGGATTTCCTCCTTCATGCATTTTTCCTTTGTTGTCTTTATCTTGATTTTTATCTAGTTCCTCTCCTCTTCTAGAAGTTCTTCCTGTTTCCCCAACTGTACTGTTATTTTCCGTCACAGTACCTATTAATTTGGTTTTGCATATAAAGTGATTTAAACCCCTACATTTTTAAATAGGATTGTGGATGTAACTTTTTCATGTAGGTGGTTTTTTTATTTCATCTGTTTGTGAAGTTGCTTAGATATCTTGAATATGATCGTCAAAATAATATTTATCCTAGAAACTAGCAATAAAATTAATTCTTTTAAGAGAAAAATGCAGCATATTTCAAAGCATCTTTTTCAATTTGAAAGAAGTAGTAAATATTTAAAGCAAAGTTTCCACCTGCCTTACAGTCACTGAGGAGAATAAACCTCTACTTGGAGGTATCCACTTTTTAGATAAAGTAAAATCAGATAAAAATCTTCCATTTCAGCTAAACTTTTCTTGCTCTGTGCAGAAGATTTAGGAAAAAAATTCTGTGGTGGAGACTTGTAGCTTGGATTTTAAACTCGGTAATTTGGGAACTCATATTCTGGTTTGTACAGTAACAGCAGTAGTACTGTCTTCAGTGATAAAGTTGTGGTATGTGATTCCTTTGTGAAGTATTAACGGCTCTTCCTTGGGCAAGTGATGCCAGAATAGTTAGAGAGTATTTAGAGAATTAAGACTTCATTTCAGCAAATGTTATGCAGAAATTCTGTCTTGTTGACCGGGCTCTGAGTGGGTAATGAGAGTAAGAGCTCAGAACCTGATGGAGCTGGCATTTAGAAAATCCAGAAGATAAATTTTACCACCTGCTGAGGCATGAAACAATTATGGTACCAATTTTAGAACAATTTCAGAGGCTATAATAGTTAAAATAATTTAACAAACAGTCCAACACTTGGAAACATTCTCTTAGCCCTGTGTTTTTTATGGTTTTGTGAAGAATTTTCCTGAGTGGTTTAGGAATGTCTTTATTTTTTCTCAGCAAGTCAGATTGCTTGCACTAGGATTTTTCTATTTGAGTAGTATATTAAAATATATAAATATTAAAAGCAAAAGAGTGGAATACAAGGGTTGAGTTATCAAAATCAACCATGCAATAACTTTAAGCGAGTATTAAAAGTTGTAAAACAGTGATTCTTATCACAAGAAATGTATATCCATTCTGTTATTTTAGGAGATAGAGCTCACAGTTGCCAGTTACCACATCAGGTTAAGTTTAAAAATGTTTATATGATAATTTTGAATAAATAAATTTTGAGTAAAAGGATGGAAATAATTATAAATTATGGTAATGCCAATTTTTTTGGTCAGGCATTCTGCATTACTACTGTTCTGTGAAGCACCTGAGGCTTGAACATCATGGCCAGTCATGCCTATCAGCAGACACTTGTGAGAACATGCCACCCCTGAATGTGCATGTACCTGTCATGCTTCAGAAATTAATTCTTCTTGAGATGGTTGCATATACATTCATATCCTGGTTAAGGAGGTTGTAGAGTGAAAGATAACAGCAATGAATACACTCAATTGATTTGACAAGTTGGATTACATCTGTACATTGACTTCCGTACTAAATACGTTTTCATCAGTTTACCTCTACTTTGATTGGAACAGATGGGTATGAATGTAACCCCTGTTTTTTAATGCAAACTGGATTCTTATTGTGTGTGTTCTAGGAAATTAATGATTACCTCTAGTCATGGGTTCATATTTTTCTATTTACATCAATGAACATGAAGATGGAGTGGGTTTTTATTTTGCAAGTTTAGGAGTCTCCATGACTCTTGTAATACTGGTGGCCTTTGTGGCATTCATGGAATGTGTTGACCTTTCTGATTCCTTTTGGAAACAACCATTAAATCTCAGTTCTGAAACCTACTAGAGTTTCGTGGCTGTGGTTAAATTAGAGCAAATGTTAATGCTGAAAGAGCAGACAGGCTAAAAATAATGTTCCTTTTCAAACAAATTTACTTGGTAGATGGCTTTTGCTGTCTTTTGTTTCTTAATTTTAATAGTGACATTCAACACATTCCTCTGTTGACAAATTTTGGTGTAAATACCCACTGCATTCAGTGCTTTCAATATCTGGATTTTATTCATATTTTATTTTGGTGGTAATTACCAGTTGTGTGGTGTGCGAGATTTTTTGTGTGCTAACCTTTTTGTGATAGGATCCTGTATGCGGTGATATTTTAGGAGTTCAACAGGCTTACATTAAGTATAGAGATGTCCCTTTTGACTACTTATATCCTTAGTTTAAAGAATATAAAATGTCTGTATGTCTTGACCAGAAAACTTGGAGAATATATTTGTGCTTACCTGTTAGTTAAGGGACTTTACTGATCTGTCCCACACAGGATACTTAAATTTGCAGCCACTGTAATTGCTATCTCTTCATCAAAGTGGGGCACATTTTCTGCATTACTGTAGTGTGGAGATTTGCAGTCTTTGTTCTTACATAAACTTCAAAATTAATTATATTTCCTGGTTTCTTCAACAGACGCTGTATCACATTGCTTGGAATTTTCTAGAGGATCTTTGTAGTTTCATATCCTGCGTTGTGACATGCAACTTTTTTAGCAGAAGTACAGTATCTGTTGGATAGAGTAGGGCAAAATCTTCTCTCTGTTCTCATGGAGCTGCTTTCGTGCAGGTACTTAAGAATAAAATTTCTGGTCGCTGATGCTGTAAAAGTAATTTGTAGAGTTTGGGGTCATATAGGATATGGATTGTTTTGGTGGTGTGCCATTACTTCTTACCACTAATAATTCTTTGTAGTTTAGACATATGTGTGATACTGACAAGCTAATTCCTATTCATGTTGTGTCCTGTAAAGAATGATGATAGTAAGACTTGATCCAGTTTTCTTACCTGAGATTCTCTAGTTCATTTCGTTTTAAACCTGAGGACCATTTAACATAGCAATGGGAAACAGGTCTTCCAGTCTCATTACTTAATGCTTTCTAGAGAAAATGTCAATAGCTTCATATTAAAATTAAACTTCAGACTGCTTTCTGTTGCTAAATTTATACTTCAGATTTTTTTAGGAAGAAGAATGGGATTGGAGAATAGAAAAAACGTTCTTTTTTCAAGTAGTTTATTTTTAATGGAATTTTAAAATCTTGCACATTCATTTTTGCCAAATGCTTACTTCTAACAGAAAATGCTGATTAACAGGGTCACTTGAAGTTTCAGAAATGTAGGAGTTTGTCAAAATGGACTCACTGAAGTGTATACTTCAGATTCTTGTGGACATAATACCATTCCTCAGTGTTTCAGAATGGGATTATTTTCCAGCTTCATTGAATGAACTATTCTAATAAAAGTGTATAAAAAAATTACACTGCTAGGAAAAGTGGACATATACATTATTTTTAGGAAAAATAAGTTTCATGTATAAATTGACAGTCATGACTGTGTGCTGTAGTGACAAACACGTCTATCTTTTGCATTGCTTTTTAGAAAAGCTCACACAGCTGAGGTACCAGGAGTTTGATGTTTTTTTAGTCAATGCATCTTTATTAAAGTTCTGATTTGTCTTTCTGCTTGTTCAACTGCATTTACATGATATTTGTGATCTCCCTGCCACCCCCTCTTTTACCAATAGTACTTGACTTTGCCATTTTTTTGCATGAATTTTGGTACAATTTCTGAGATGTTGGTAATTCCAAGTAGTGCTGTTGCCCTCCCCTGTAACTCTGGTGTGTTGTCATCTATTACTTACTGCTGAATAACGCATACAAGATGGTGAATGATTTATCGTAGGCTTGGACAGAAAGGAAATAATGGGGCTAGGGTTTGCTTTAAGGTATTTAACTCTCCCATATAGTGACTTTTAGGGTGATGACATGCCTATGGTATTTAGAGTAGATATTACTCTTCTTGAATGATTCCACTCTTTGGAAGAAAATGGAAGACAGTTTGGATTGGCCAGCAAGCACCTCTTGTGTGCTCTCGTTTGTATCTTGTTTGTATAGGCAGAGTAACTGGGTGCGTCAGCCTCGATGAGGATGGTGTGTGGCTAAATATAGCACATATTCAAAAGAGAAGGAACCCTCTGAGCTTAAAATAATCATAGTAGCATAAGGAATTACGTAAGATTTCATTAAACAAACAATTGGAGAAAAATGTATTATACCAGTAAGATAAAAAATTATTTTTACTTCTGTATTCTGTTTGAGCAGGTGCATGTCTGACATGGATTAGACCACGCTGAGTGAATCAGTGCAAGTGTCTTGTAAAGCAAATTGGAATGTTGATATACAATGGAGAAAATAACCAGTTATGAAAATTATCCAGTTGTTTCAGTAAATGGTGTTAATCTTCACTGGTTGTTCTGTATTCACAGCCTGAATGTGAAGCTGTGCATTGGATTGATGTCAGAAAAACCACTCTCACTTAACAGTTAAGACTTCCAGAGGTTTCTGCTTCTGTCCTGTCCCATCCTGCTTGCGTTGTCCTGACCTGTGTGGTCCATGGTGTTGGAATGGACTCCGTCTTTCTAGGGTGTTGTATTCAGATCAGGAGTGTACACAAGTTTGGCACTTTTCCGGGTAAAGAACAAATAAGCGAGGCTAAGCAGGACATTTGCTATTAAAGAATGAGTCCCTTCCTTTGGTGTGCTCTCCTTGTATTTATTTAGGCTTTTCTAGATAATTGTTGCTAAGGTGAATTTTTGGGAAATGTACACAAATATTCTCTGGTAATACATTAGCTGTATTGGGGCTAGTACAGTAATGGGACTACTACTGTGGTTTTCTCTAAGCAGTAGAGGGATTTGACCCTTCCATTCCCTCTGAACATTTGTAGCTGGTTTAGGGGTGACATACTTGGTGACAATTTTATTTATTTAGCTTTATGAATCTGTAAGTATATAAAGCTGGAGGAAGAAGAAGGAAAGGGGGGACGTTGGGAGTGATGGCGTTAGTCTTCCCAAGTAACGGTTAGGCATGGTGGAGCCCGTCTGTCCTGGAGATGGCTGAACACCGGCCTGCCCATGGGAAGTGGGGAGTGAATTCCTTGGTTTGCTTTGCTTGTGTGCGCGGCTTTTGCTTTACCTCTTAAACTGTCTTTATCTCAGCCCACGAGTTTTCTCACTTTTACTCTTCCCATTCTCTCCCCCATCCCACTGTGAGGGAGGTGAGTGAGCAGCTGTGTGGGGCTTAATTGCTGGCTAGGGTTAAACCATGACACCAGTGAATAGTCTTTTGGAGGTAAATGAAACTATGTCTGAAGATAAAGATGTGTTTAATTGCTTTTCTCCGAGGGAGATGACTCCTAATCTGTGTTATTACATGGAATTGTTACTGTTATCTGTGTGGTCTTTCCTACTCTGTCACCCTCATTTGTTTGATCTTGTCTTAATTTAGATAATTTTGTTTGAAAAGAACTGTATTGTATGTGTTGTTGTGAATGAGTGGTTTGGACCGCTTAAAGAATCACCGTCAAAGGTATTAGAAAAAGTGTTTTAAGAGGAGTTTATAAAAAGTGCAACTTCACAAAGTTTGATGGCAAGGTTCACTCTTGTTAATACATGGATGAAGCATACAAAGGAAAGTCAAGTTAGAATCAAACTAGAATGATGTATACAGAGACTGGAAATGCAAAAGAGTAAGGGAGAAACATACACAGGAAGATCAAGTTAGAATTGATTTCTTTTATGATTTGCACAAAGATCAGAGATGTAAAAGGGTAAGGGAGACCCTCCCGTTGAGTCACGAGGTTCAGAGAACCCCCCCTTGCTTTCTAAACTCCTGATAGCGCTCAGGTGCAGCTGGATCTACTTCTAGTCCCAGACTGGGGCAATGGTTTTGTCTAAAGGGATTCTATCTATGTATCAGCAGTCTGAGGTTCGTTCACAGTTTAAAGTGAGTCACAAAAATTAGCAGTACTTAATCTTTGACTAATTTAACATTTTATAAAGTGATTAAGTAGAATTTACTACAATCACAACAGTGACTTCATTATAGATTCGAAAGGGCAATATTTATACTATACTTGCTAGATAGCCAGGTTGATTCACACGCACATGCACGCAGACATTATAGATAGATAGACATAAAAAAGAGAGGAATACCTGTTAAAAATTCCCCTCAAGTTAAGTGAAATATTTACATCAAATGTCTCGGCATTTCTCAATGGGCGAAGGGTTGAGCCTCAAGGAGTGAAGGGTATCAGCCCAGGTCCCGTTGTCAGTTTTAGGCAACAGTTCTCCGATTTTTGCAAACTGGAGGGTTCATGAGCTCCAAGAGGTGTTCCACTTGGAGGGAGATGCTGGTTGCAGCCTGCTGTGGTCCAGGAGAGCTCAGAGGGCCTCGCTTGGGACTGCTGTTTTATCGGTTCACGAGATGATTGACTTTGGTCAGTGTAATTCCATTCTGGCCATAATTCTGTCCTGACTCGCTGCCAGGATAAGAAAATATCGAGCTGTCCCAACTCACTGTGCAAGAAGACAATGTTGCTGGTCCTGACGTTGCAATGTGGCCGGGCGGGGGGGCGGCCTGCACCACCATGTATGTGTACAGTTCATAAAGCAAATGAGTTTTGCTAATGGTAATTCCTTTGGCCTCTAATATAAATAACCATGACATACAAGCATCGTTATAGCAAAACTGAGTAAAACAGTTTGTTTGCAGGCAATAAATAGTAGACAAAGGGGAGCAAGGAAGTTTTCTGTATTTACACTCTTTCTTCTCATGATAAAAGCTGTCGTATTTCCTGTGTATTTGTGGGGATTTTTAATACGGCTTTGTACATGGATAGTAGCATGTTAAGCAGCATTGCTCCTGTTCGTTGTGTTTTAAACTAATGGTGTGTTAGAACTGGTTGATTCAACTACTGTGTACATCTAATCTGTGTAATTAAGTTAGAGGTAGTTGCTCTATGCTTCTTGTTTCAGCCAATAAGAACTAACAGAGGTGAGCCAAATCAGCTCCTAATTTTGTAACGTGCTGCCACAGGTCGTACTTACTTCATAAACAAAGAGTGCTGTCAAAGTGAAGAGTTTGGTATGCTGCCTCTTTCCAGTTTTTGGCTTATGATAGTATCTGTACTGTCATGTTGAAATGCAAGCAATTAGTTTAACAACTTCAATGTAAAATATAGTTTGTTATGTTCTTATACACTTGTTTATTCTTTTAGTAATTAACTGAATGTCTTTTTTTTAAAAATAATATGCTCCCCCCCCCAAATTTGCTTAACTTAGTCCTGCCATTGTATTCTGTGATTTCCAGCACTGCATGCTATGTTAAAATACACAAGTAATAACTATTGAACATGTTTTTTGCCTTAGAAAGGAAGTAAAGGGACACTTGTTCAGACAACAGATTATGGGTACATGTTCTTTTTCAGTGACTTATGTCAACACTGCAGACACTTTAAACATGTTTTATTACTGTAATTACATGTTGCTGGTTAAGGCTTCTTATACTACTATTGAACCAGCTGCAGAGTTTCCACAAGAGGTTGGAAATTCCTGGTGTTCAATTATATGCTCTGAAGGGCAGAGCAGGTGCCTTCTGTAATCAGTGAATTATGTGAAAACTGTATAGTTCTACAAGGTTTTAATGCTCATTATTTTTGCAAGTGGCGAATGACAGGATTTTTCTTGGGGTCTGTGTTATGTTTTGATTGCTATATTAATGTAATGAAGAGTATTAAAATAAATGATAAGCCATAGTGTTCTCACTAGGAGTTTGAACTCATATTTGTGGTAGGAAATTAATCTGGTTTTAATTGCCACGAGTCTGAAGTATGTTCCTTTTTGTAAAGCTGATCTCACATAAATATAAATCAGTAACTGCCTGTTCTTTAATTATGTATTAGTGTATTATACCTGCATACTAGATGAGAATATGAGCATCTCCAGTTACGGTGTGTTGCAGGTCATTAAATCTTCTCTGCTCTATGAAGTTTAGTAGCACTGCATTTCTAATTACTGAAAAATGTACTATGTGTTTGTTGCTTGTTTTAGAGTGGCTATGTTTAGCTACACTAAGACAATCACTCACTTTATAAGTAACTCCATAGGGATTTTTGACAATACGGAAAACAGTTGCTGTAAGACATACTATAAAATTACAAAAGTATTTTTTAAAAAATCTGTCATTGTAAATAATTTTGAGATATTTTTAAAATGTAAAATTAAAAATTTTATCAAATTATTTGAGAATATTTTGCAGTATTTCATAAACACATGGCTAAATTCTATCATGCTCCAAAAATATTGTATTAATTTCATGAAAAGATGACTAATGTAACCTGCATTTTCAGTAGCAGTGTCTCTTCTTCCCTTGCCACTTAACAGTTGACCTTTTCACTCTTCAGGCAGAGATTATTTCTGCTTAAGGTACTGTAAAAATTTTAGAAAGGATGCTGAAGTATGTTGGGACCAAGCGATCTGCAGAAAATATTTTTATTGGCTTTACGTTGTCAGTCATAAGAGTTAGGTGTAGAAAAGCTTATGACTGTTTAGCAATAACTGCATTCATGATTTGTAAGGATAAGCTTTACTGGTTTTGCCATACTGCAAATATTGCTGTGATATAAAGTAGGAATTTGAGCTAGCACAGTTGAGCTTCTTTCTAAAAAACATTGTAAACAAGGCTGATGGTCTAATCCCAGAACATGATTTCTGGTGATATTTTAACTTTGCTTTCTATTTGGATATCCATTTCTGTGATTTGTTTGGATACTAGTAAATCTTCAAATGACTGGAAGGAGGTCGGGTTTATCAACACATGTCCTGGCTTCAGCTGGGATAGAGTTAATTGTCTTCCTAGTAGTGTTTTGAGTTCAGTATGTGAAGAATGTTGATAACACCCTGATGTTTTCAGTTGTTGCTAAGTGGTGTTTAGTCTA
>JAVJGG010000021.1:22883505-22901772 GCA_035590195.1 Aviceda cuculoides | reverse complement strand
TTATCGTTATTAGTTTCTTCTTTTCTGTTCTATTAAACTGTTCTTATCTCAACCCATGAGTTTTACTTCTTTTCCTGGTTGTCTCCCTCATCCCACTGGTGGGGGGGGGGGAGTGAGTGAGCGGCTGCGCGGTGCTTAGTTGCTGGCTGGGGTTAAACCACGATAACACAGTATAAAAATATGACATATGCAAAAATAGCATAATATCATAGTATGCCAAATCTTTTAATAAGTCACAATATTAGCAGACATAATTAGCATGCAGTGCAAGATACGGGGCATCAACCAAGGTCTGGAGATACCGGGATTCCTTTGGCCCTTAGGGTATGCTAGTCTACAGCACAAAATTGTTGCTACAGGCTGTCCCTCAACATCCTCTGCAGTGGTCTGCGCGTCTGAGCAGAACGTACCTTCTTAGAACATTTAGTCTACCTTCTTGCAGTATCTGAAGGAGGCATTATCAGCATGGTGTTTGACATGTCTGTGTTAGGGAAGCAAATGCTGCTTGATAGGTTAACATGAACTGGCATGATAAGGGTATAAATCTGTTGCACAGTTGCTCAAACGCTGCTTCTAATGATCTGTTGTACTCATCAACCCAACCATCTGCAAATAGAAAAGCATCTAAATTACAGGCTCTCTTTGGCAACTCTGCACCGCATCCCGTACCAGCGTTGTACTGAACTGTTCATGTCCTGAGCAGGAAGCAAACAGTCAGCAGGTGTGACCTTTTCAAAGAGGTACTGATCCTGAAGCTGAAGTAAAGTAGCCTAGGTTCACTAATACCAAGAGGAAAGCTGGTAATATTTCACATTTTACTGAACGTGCCCCAAGCCCACAGTTCTTAAACGCTGCTGTGTTTGAGACAAAACACAGATAATGGCAGAGCTGGAGGACAGTGTTGTGTATTAAGGCTGCGAGTAAGAAATATGAATAGCCTGATTTTGCTTTACAAAAATTTTTATTTTTAAAAAAGAGAAATAGCTATGGAGTATATAATATGTTTCATTTGCAAGTCAGCTGAGTTTCAGTATCCTAAAGAACAGAATTCTGTTAATCATACTGGTTTCCTTCTGCCCAATTCCATGGAGAGCAAGTTTGTGTTAAAAAAATAAAACCAGCCCAAAGCACTTCAATTTTGCACAATTGAAATAATTGGAAATGAAAAACGAGGGGCCCAAGGTGGTGAGACAAAAATCATGGTCTTTTCTGAATGCATACTCTGACAAAGACTTCAGTTACATGATAACATTGTTGAGAGTGTTTAAATGTGCATCACATGTTTGCAGTTTTATCCCAGACTGTAGTGGTGTGGATTTGTCTGGGGAGGGACTATGTGGAATATTGTGGTTGGGTGGGTTTTTGTTTTGTTTTTCTTAAACCTTTCTTATGAAATGGAACTTCTGTTATGTACTTCGTAGAAAACATAGTGCTTCATTATGTTTGGGGGCTAACCTTTTCTGAGAGATCACAAATGCCACGTTGCTTTGGGTTTCTGCATATATAATTAAATCTTTCACCTTTGGATGGTGAGTTTCAGAAACGTATTTTTAATATGTTCAGATATGAGTTACAAAGAATGAGATTAAGGAGTAGCTCAGAAGGAGAGAGCTTGCTGAGTTGGTTATTGGAAAAATGTTAATAAGCTTATTCCATGAATAATGTTAAAAACAAATGGGAGATTATTCTCAGATCACTGCTTTTTGACTAGTTCTTATAGAAGAATAATGTATTTGAAATGTATTTGAAAACTTGTAACTTTCTTTGAAATATCCATTACTTAATCAGTAGGGAATATTACATGAAATAATACTACCAAGAGAAAACTAGAGATTTTTTTCTTCTTCTGGAGAATGCCATGGATTTTGGTTTGGTTGGGTTTGTTGGTGGTTTTATTTATTTATTTACTACTGTGGTGTGCTCAAAATCAAATAGAGCGTATATTTACATTAAGTTATTTTCATATAATGGTACAATTAGCAGAAGGACTGTTATCAATAATTATAATTTATAATCTTACAAAGTTATGTAATTATTATCTAATGATAGGAGAACATTTGTGAGATTTCTACACACTGTAGGTTTTTGAGCATGTTAGTCCGATCAGAGTTGTAAATTGAGTCCAGCCATGAACTTCAGTTGACAGGAAAAAGACTCCATATGTCTTTCAGACGAAAAGTGATCCTACTTCCATTAGTCTCTTTTAAATAGATTGTTTGTTACCATAATAAGATGTTCCAAAGTCAACACCGACATTTTGGATTGTTCTGTGTAACTGAGCTGGTGTAAGTGACTTTACCCGTGTGTGACTTCGCAATGACACTGCAATTAATAGGTTTGGGGTTTTTGTTTGTAATTGTTAATTTAAGTAAGTTTTTAAAGAAATGCTTTTCATTTTTATTCTTAAATAAATATGTTCACAGTGACCTAAGGGAAATAGTTCAAAGTTCCTTTTGAACTATATTCTTTTATTTGCTGCACACAATGACCGTCATAATTTGTTCCAAAATAATTGTAAGAATAACTTAAAATGCAAAATAACACCTGAAATAAACTCTATGTGAAGAGATTTGAAATTGCTTCCTTTTTGTTTCTGACAAAGTTATACCTTAATAGTATAACTATTACAGTTAACTTACTAGTTTAACTTATTACTAAATTAAAGTTTAGCATCCTGCTGGTTATTATAATTTTCTGGACTGTGTTCAGAAAGTGTGTTAACAAAAGACAGTCCTAAATTTCATTTTCCTTTTCTGTTATATTTGGTCATAAACATGATCTGTCAAAACTACTCCAACATGCGGCTTCAAACGCTGTGACCTGCAGAACAAAGATTTTCTGCATGTACCTCAAAGAACATCTTTGAGGCTCACGTTAGAATTTTCTCTGTACTTTGCAAAAAATGTTAAAATTTCTTTGAGTCCAAGTGGGAAAGAAGCTGACATGATGATTGTTTGCTTTAACATAATAAATATTTACAAAATGTATCTAGTGGATTAAAGGCAAGTGCTGTAAGGAGTGTGAATGTTGAATGTGTGGTAAGTGTTTAGGAGAATTTTTTTTTTTTTCTGTAATGCAAAACCATTACAAAAATATGGTTAGCTTGCCTTTTCAATCACTGTATTCAGTGTATTGAAACAATATTTTTAACGTGATTGTCTTTTGAGAGCTGAATGGGATAATCTGTACTGCCATAATTTGATTCAAAATCAACAGTTTGTGGAAATCTTGCTAGCAGGCTTGAGCTGTGCATGCTTAGGAGGTGACATGGAGAAAGAGGGTAGGAGAAATGTACTGTTTACATCCTTCTGTTGGTGAAGAATTTCAGCAGTGACTAAGGTTTGTATCAGATACTGGCATGGAAAAAACCCCAACACTTTTTTGCTTTCTTCTAAAATACTTTGCTGCAAACAAGTTTTTTCCCATTCATTCAGTTTCTTATGAAAACATCTTAATTGGAGCGTAATGTCATCTCAGAATAATTACCTTTTCTGTTGATTAAAAATCACATTCTGTAATGGTTTTGGTAGCGTGGGAATACTTTAAATCACTTTCATCCCAGAAAAAACTTAACTGGTTTATATGGAATGAACTTCTTTCCATGTTGTCTTCTTCCATGTTCCCATTGGGGCAAACTAACTTTTAGAGCTCTATGGTACATGGTTGTCCAGCTTCTGCTACCTGAATTAATTTTCATTGTAACAGCATAGAATGCATATATGTACACAGTTTAATGTTTGTGAAACAAACATGTTAACTTCAGTTTTTGGAGGTGAATGTAGATTAATTTGGACAAAATGGTTTAGTATAATTATTCTTTATTCACTTAGCTAGTTTTATCATTAATAAGTATTATATAAAATTACTGGACAACGTTTTTTACTGTTCATTAGTATGCATGTACCACTGTGAAAGGTAATCTGTAAAGGCCTTCTGAACTTTATAGATGTATCTCCTGCATATTAAAGAGAAAATCATAATGTTTTTCTTTCCCTAAAATTATCTCGTAGTATATTGCTGCGTGTTGCAACATGGGAAGTTTATTTCCATTAGGATGGATTTTATTTTTCTGAAGATATTTTTGTTTCTTGATCCATTTGGACAATTATCTTAATTTTAAGGCACTTTAATATGCCCATAAATTCCTGGGTTTGAGTTGCATGGTAGTCTTGTATTGTAAAGCATTTTGATGAAGTAAGAAAGAAGGGGAATTGAAGGAAAACCTCAACAATATACAAGTGCTGATACTTTTTTACTCTATTCCAAACAACGTCAGAATAGTTGTTAAAAAGGCTTGAATGAAATGCTTGTAACTTAATTATGGTAAGTATTACAGATTTCAAAGCAACAGACCCTTTCCTCCTGTCTTCTGTCATATTGACCAGGTGTGTTTTGGCATGAAAAATACTTGCACATGCACTGAAGTTGTAATTGGTCTTCTATTGAAATTTGTAAAATGAGTTGGAATAGGATAAGCTATATTTATTTCTTCTCATTAATTACTACTACTCTCTGGGAAGGAGACTGCAAATCAGAACAGTTCTAAGATTAATAAATTTGTTTCATTAAACACTAATTTTTTCAAGTGGTAGTTCTTTCTGCTATTAGAAATTTGTGTATGTATGTGCATTTATGCGTGCACTAGCTGTATTCCTATTAATAGTGTGTGGGGATCAGAACTGATATATTGTCACCCAGAGGTTCCCATTCATTCTCCATGCGTACTAATCTTAACATTTGTTACAGTCCTGTGTAGAGGGTGCCTGTGGAGTGAGCTCTGGTTTTGGAAGGCTGCCACCTTAAAGCAGTGTTTGCCACTGTCTCTTAACAGAAACCCATTTAGGATCTTGGGCATTCTCAGTCCAGCCTGTTGGCTGGAATAGGATTTGAAGTCTCTTTGGTGGATCACCATCCTCTTCCATAGTATAAGTAAGTTCTGTTTTGTGTTGTGTTTAGTGGGATCCCTACTTTAGAAGTTTGGAAGGAAATACGTTGAAGTTTGGGTTTATTTTTCCTTCCTCATAGCATCACTTTTTAGATTTGTACTTCTGATTAATTTTCTGTGTTTATTGCATAGGTTCAGTGAGGTTGGTGGTAACAAAGGCCAGCACTGAGCATTAATTTTCAATTTTGACCTGGTGCTTTTCAGCTTTGCGGAAGGGAAGGAAAAGACTAAGGAACTGAGGAGAGACTGCCTTTTCCCACTGTGGACCCTAAAAAACGTGTCCAAACAATACTCTATGTGCTTTATTCAAGAAGCATTTACTCCAGTAATTCTTTTTAAAATGTCTGTATTAATTCATCCCTTTGCAGTGATTAGTTTTGAAAAATGTGGTAATAAAAGCATACAGCAGATCAACTATTCCTTGAAAAAAAAAATCACTGCTAGAAAAAGATTCCTATAGAATTCCTTGTCATTGCTCCCCACTTCAACTCAGTTTGTTATTCTCCTTTCGTGTATATGGAACAGTTCAGTGTATTAAAATGGTAAGCTGTAGCAAATTCAAGATGTTTGAACAAGAGGTCAGATATATTTATACTTTAATGCACTTAGAGTTGATATTTGAAAAATAAAGCAAAGTGGAAAACAACTTGTGTTGCGACAATGAACAGTTTCTGTTGTGAATAACAAGGAAATTCAGACAAGTTTAGAGAACATGACTCATAGAAGCGCCAGGAGAATGAAGAAGCAAAAAACGTCTTGCACTGTGTTCATTATTTTGTTTATGATATTACTTTTCTGTTCCTGGGATTTTTTTCCACAAAGCAATGGAATAGATACAAATAAAATAAGAGTAAGTACTTGGATACCTACAACAGTGCCTGGCAATGTAGTAATAAATATTTATTGTTAGCCTTAACAAACATCTCAGTTCAAAATACAAGCATACTAGTAGTTTGACCTTCTTTGCATTTACAAGAAAACATTAGAACTCATTTCAAATATGATAACTGTATTATTGTGACAAATGTTAGCTTGTCATCCCACTAAGAAGGATCAGTGAAAGCAAAGAGAAGTGCTGTGACCTAGTCATCATTGGCTTGGAATACACTAGTGGGTAGTGGCTTTGGTATCGTAGAAATATGTCATTGCTCTCATCACATAACCATTTATTTTTGTGAACTTGTTTTTGTTAGAATACCCAGTATAATGATATGTCAAGAAAAATTATTGTTATTTTGATATTTGATGTCTCAATTGCATGAAAGAGTCTTTCTCCATTTTATTTTTCTTTCTTCAAGCAGTAGACACAAGGCATTTTCTTTTCTCCTAACAAGCTGAAAAGTTAGGCAGCATAGTTTGGATGCTTGATAGTTGTTCTTCCCTTTTTCTTTGCAAAGTTTGTTTCAAATAAATCAGTATTCTGGTATTTCTTGTTTCAAGCCTGTAAAAAGTGGAAAGAATACCATTTACTTTCAAAACAAATACGTTATGCAAGCACTGAAATGATACAAGTTTTGTAATTGTTATTCCTTCTAACTCCTGATTTTTCTTCTGGAAGATGGGATATGGAGGGTGAGGGACTGTTGCAACTTGGGAGTGTTTTCTCAGCTGTGGCAGCATGTATTGTGGATATACTTCCTTTCTCTACCTCACACAGGAAAGTTCTGTGATTCCAGTTTATCATTTGTGAAGCCCAGTTTTGGATGGAAACTCATCCATCAGGCATGTATCTCTGTTAAAAAATATATTAATATATAATATCAATACGGTACTGCTGAAGTGTGTAGTTTTTCCAAGTTAATTTTTCTTTTCATGTTTTAAACTTTGCTTTCATATTGTTTTCTATTCTGAAAACAGCACTACTTTTGGCTTGCTTTTTTGCACATCAAGGAAGTATGTCCTTCCTATTAGCTAAAAGAGGTGACTAATTAGGTAGGATTCTTTTCCCTTTTGGCTTAGTGAGTAACACTGTCCTCTTAAAACTACATCTGACCCATTTTTGTTACATACACTGCAAATGGCGAAGTTGAGTTATTTCTACCTTGTATAGAGGTCGTACATTGTAATATATGTAGTATCTGTTTGTCTTTCTATGACTGGCCTACCATTCTGTGTGACTGACGTGATACTTGTCTTCATTACCTTCGAAGCCATTCACTCGTGCTGTGTTTAATGGGTCTTATGAGCATTTAATTTGTGAGGAGGATACTCCAACAAATGTACTCTGAAGGGTACTGCAAAATGTTCTGCTCAGTACATTATCCTGCTATACTTGAATGACTGCTACTTAAGGAGAAATTTCTTTAGACAAGAAGGGAAAAATGCCAACAATAAGATACAGGAGCATCAGAGGGGAATAATTGTATGGCTGTCCCTTCTATGAGTGCGTAGTAAGTCTTTGGAGGAAGTGTGAAACAGAGGGCTGGAGGAAGGAACTGCATTTTGCCAGGAAGGTTGATTTGAGAGTGTATTTTTTTTTTTTTTTTTTTTCTTCCCCCTCCTCTGAACTTGGGGTCAAGATGGTTCAGGTGATAACACTTGCTGAAGGCAGGGAGGATGGTCATTATCAATATAGACTTTTATAATAGAAAAAAAGTGAATAAACAGGGCTGGGGGTTGAAGAAAAGATAATTATGCGGTGCAAGGACTTTTTGAGGGGAATAACATGCTCTCTGTTTTTAGACGAAATTCATGTTATCTGTTGGGAAGAGCTATGGACAATGCCTTATGTGTACCAGTTAATCATAGCATAATAAGGATCTTTTGGTATTTTAAGTGTGAACAAGGTGAGACCCAGGTTGTCTAGACCAAAAGGTAAATGGCGGAAGTCTGTCATATGGTCAGCGATGGGAAAGAGAGAGACGGCTCATGAAGTACTGATACCCAGGATAGAAAACTGTTTGGCATAGTACTTCATGTGCTGTATTCCAACTCGGTATGTCTTGGATATTTTGTACAATTTGCCAAAGTCCTCGTTAAGACTACGTCAGGGTTGCAAGAGAAAGAAAAAAACATTTTATGAAAGATCAGCTGATCACCATGAAGTGCTTGAAGGAATTAAGGTTTGTAGTGGAAAATGAAGTTCTACATCTAAAGGATCAAATTATAAGAACATGACAAAGTTCTCGCCTTTAGCAAAGAAAAAAAGCAGAGACAAGAAATTAGTGGAACTGGTGAGAAAACTTGTATTTTACAGATTTTTAGAATAAGTCTCATGTAGTTTCAATTTATGTATGTCAGGTCTGAGTTTCAGTTTTGCCAAAGTTCTGCAATCTCATTTTGTTACACAGTAAAGGAAAAATAATTGCGAAGGCTATCAGGTATTGTGGAGAAAACTTTTAGATGCGGAACATAATCGTAAGAGGAATTACAGATTACTTCAGTCGTAGTAAAATGAAGTGCTTACAAGGTATATATTAGGAGATAGCTTGTCAGTGAAAAGTCTTGTATACAAAAATGAGGAAGTTGAACTCTTTGTATCTCTAACTACCTTAAAGCTAGTTGTAAAATGAAGGCTATAAAGTTTTTTGTTGTTGTTACTATCTGTATGTCATGAAAGAGCCAAATGGTTCTTAAAACGTACAGTGGCAAACTGATTATAAAATTCCCGAGGGGAGCTCTGATGGGGCTATCATAACTTAACAATGGAATGGTGAGTCACTGTGGGAGGAATTCATGTAATAATCTTTTCCGGTATTTATAGGACCAGGAGGATAAAATGTCATTTAATTTTATTTGATTAAAAACTACTAGGCGAGAGAGAAAGAGGAAGAAAAAATGAAGCATCTTTCTTGAATTTCAGGCATGAAAGATAAATGGACTATATAAAAAGCATATTATGAAGCAGTGTAGTATAGTGATTAATTTAAAATCTGATCAATGCTCCAAAATGGTTGTGTTAATAATAAAATTATTTTATTTGATAACTTAAGGTGATAGTTATGGTTTTTAGGTTCTAGATGCACAGTGTTGCTTTTGAGAGGAAGAGCTAGATTGAGGTATCTGTATGAGTTCCTGCTTGCTAGTTTAGGTATATATATATCTGTGGCGTTCAAAGATTTTCAGTAGAAGGTCTTTATTTACCTTAAAAAGTTATGCCAAAATGTACTTAATGTAGCCTTAATTAGGTTTGCTAGGATGCCAAAAATGCTGTAGCCTATTCCATTAACGCTGGTGATGCAGTATTTTATCCAGCGCTGTGTATTCAGTCCTGTAGTCGCTTCCGCTTGAATCAGAGCTTTATCCTCTTTTATATAGTGCTCCCAATCTAAAGAGCGTGTTACAGCTGTCTGCTGTGGCTTAGAGGTTTGGTTGGTTTGCGTTCGTTCTTTCAGAAAGGGCAATATAATTTGGTGAGCATGTGTTTATTCACAGTGAATGCTTGCGTGAATTCTGAACTAAAGCTTTTAGATGCGGTCACAAGATTGAGAGCTTGTCACTATGTCATGATATGATGATCCTTTTGCAGCTTCTCTCCTTCGCACTGCTAGTATTAATTTTTGGTTTATTTTTAAGAAGTTTTCTAGGGTTCCTTAATGTTTAGCATGTATAAGGGTTTTATCAAGCTTAAAGTTTATAAAATTTAAAATTACTGAAAGCAGGCAGATGTGAGGAAAGGTGAGACTTGAGCAAAGTAACAAATATAAGTATTCTTGAATGACTCTTCCTCCCAGCCTTGTAGGTCTGTTTCAGGAAAGGCAATGTGGAGGTTTTGAAAAATTTTAGTGCTAGACTTCTAGCTATGATATCAAGTAAGAGCATTTCTTTGGTTTTTTTTAAACAAAACAAAACAACCAAACCCAACCGAGAAGATGTTACTCATTTTGATTAAACCTATTTTTTCCAAGACAAATGATGATGTAATTTAGATTGATTTTGATTGTTTTGTGTTGCTGCAGGATAACTGCAATCCTAAATGACACTTGAGACTGTTATGACCAAGTTTTTTGAGTGTGCTTCTGAGCGGGTTAATCCTATGCAAGAAATAAATGTGGTTTTAATTTTCTATTGTTCTTTCACATTTTTCTAAAGGGATTTTTCTACAGAAATAGAAGATAAAAGTGAAGGGTCTGTTTATTGCTTATGCGTGTTACTTCTAGTAAGGATTAAATGGAAATAACTTCAGTGGAAATCAAAAAGTATCAGATATTTCTTGGAAATTTTAAGAGTAATTTAAGAGGATTTGTATATTTTCTAGAATTCATGTTAATTTTTGCAATTTTCTAAGCTAAATGCAGAGTTAACAACACCACTTTTATATTAATAATTTTTGAGAGAGAATACAAATTTTGCTAATTAGTTTAATATCCTACTCAATAGCCAGTACTGTTTTTTTACAAGGATAGTACAAGTGACAGTACATTACAGAAAAAACCCATACTGAATGGACCCTCTATCATAAAAGACATTCTCTGAATTTGATCAACAGTGATAATGTGAGAGCTTATAGAGAAGATAAATGTTTTCACTAGCTTGGAATTTTTAATGTATGCAAGTATTTTCAAAACCTAGCTAAATTCTTGTGGTTAGTTGTGTTTTAAAAAATACACTTTCTGACTGTTTCAGTTTTGTGCTTATAAATTGGTTTCAGTAAATATACTTTTGGTTTTGTTATGGTGGAGGATAAATCAGAATGCTTAAATAGATTGTAGGAGCATTTATATAGTATGGATATTTTATCCTCTGTAACTTAACTTTGTCTTATACATACTGCTTACAAAAAAAAAAAAATTCTGTGTCAGTTCTTTATTTCTTCGTATGAATGGTGCAATTTCGTATTGGATGATGAGCCAATTATTTTTTTTTCCTCTATGAACCTTGTAAAATATTATAGAAAGGTTCTGCTTCTAGAGCATAGGATTAGGAATCGTGATGGTATAATGCAAAGAAGTTAAATAATGACAAACTAAAGATCTTAAAGTATCGTAGTTTTCACTTACTTCTAGCCACAGTAGAGTCGTATTGATAGTTTCATAAATATTCAGTTTTATTATTATGGGATTTCCATTAAAAAGCCTTTCTTTATGATTTCTAAAAACTGTTCCTAGAAAAATGCTTGGGTCTGTCTTTGTTACCTTTGAATTTCTGTTTTTATCCAGAGGGCTTTTGTGGTTGAATCTTAATTCTTTCAAGAGATAAGTTACAAAATTTCCTTTAAAAGGTGCTTACCTTTGGGGTATATAATTTTTGTAAATAAGTTTAGTTCACGTTAATTTCTGCTTAACGTGATTGCGCTTGATAAGTGGTCTCCAAAAACTGTTTCACACAAAAAAATTTGAGAAGTGGGGAAAAAACCCAACCAGTTACTCGTATTGAAGGGTATGGAGAATTTGTTCTAGTTTAGCTTGCATAGAGTCTGATTTCACCCCCCCCGCATCAACAGAGGTCAGTTAAATTAAGTGAGAGGAAAGAGTTATGGGAATTCAGAGATGCAGAAACTAGAGAAGATGCTGTTCAGTCGCATTTCTACTTTGGTTTAAAGACAATGTCATAAAACAATAAAAATCTCTTTCTCAACCACAGTATGTTTTCCCTAGAGTATAGAATTATAGATACTTTCTTAGTAATTTAAAAAGGAAATATTTCCTAAGTGGAATTGCAGTCATACAACCTCTGCATTGCTAAGTGAAGAACCAGTTATTTCTGTCAACAAAATAGTTCTTGACTTTTAAGCAGTTAAGTACCAGTGTTGTTAGGCCAAAGGAGGAGGGCACATGGAGCAGCTTCTAGAAACAGTACTGCTGTTTTATAGATTAAAAAAGACTGAAATAAGCATTAAGTTCTGTCTAATTTTCTTGTGTTTCTCCCGTTCCTGGAATCATATAGCCCAGCCTGCCTTGGTTCAAGGTGGCTGACTGTGTCCCAAGTCGTTGTTTCTTAGGAAAGTCTCAGGAGCAAAGCCTCCTGGTCAGCCTGTTGGTCAAAGGGCCTCTGACTACAGAAAATCTCTAGAACGAGCCTACAGAAACTGCAGAGCTGTCAGGAGAGCAGTGTTCACCTTTCCAGAGTCTTATCTCAGCTGACCTGCTTCTGCCTTCCTTTCTCCTCCTGGGACCTGCTGCACCCCAGTTGCTCAGTCTTCCTTCTTGGCAGGCAAACCATTTGCTCCGGACATTCTCCTGATGTGGCTGGGAGTTAACTAGCCTTTTGAAGTCATCTTTTCTCAGTGTGAAATTTGATGACCTCATCACCCTTCTCAAACATGAGATAACCTTTTTGGGGGTTTTTGTGACCTTTTTGATGGCAGGAATGTGAAATTTCAAAATATTTTCAGAAACTTCGAGTTCTGAGACCTGCTATAGGTATTTCAATGGCTGATTTTACTCAACTTGTGTGGAATCTGTACCTATGTATGTTTTAGCTGGAGCGCATTCAAAGTTCCTTGAATGTGTTGTCAGTTCTAGTCGAGAAGGATGGCTGTGTCTGCCTGGTATTACTAAAAATCTTCCGGTCTTAGTTTGTGTATCCAAAAAACCAGACATGGTATATGTTCATGGGCAGTAAGTATTCCTCAGAAGAGGAAATATGTATCGTTTATCGAGAGGTGTAACTCAAGCCCATAGAGTATGTCACATCAGCAGTTGAAGTGGGATTGCTGTTAAGGTGGCTGTTCCTATGCTATTCTGCATCTAATTAACACATGTATTGATGGTAGAGAAGATACAAAAGAATTGGGCTTCAGCTTATCTCAATAACCTAAATACATAGCTTTGTCCTTGCACAGTGAAGTCAAAATCAGTGGTACTGCGTACATTTTCAGTGCTAGTTAGGTTAGTCCCAGTCAGGATATATATGTGCCTGTGCTGCCATCATACTTTGATCTGTGGTATAAAACTATGATAGTGTCATTTTTTTAATTAATACACCATTCATCAGCCTGCCTTTTAGACACCTTCTTACAAAGCAGATGGTGCTGATTACTTCCTATCGTCCCATGTCCTATACATCATTGTATCCATCAAATTGAGCAAGTCCAAACAAAGCAGTCAAACAAGTGGCTATCCTCTAAACTGAGAATGTAAAGAAATGGGAAGAGTATGAAGCTGTAGTTGGTTGTACCAAATGATTGTTCTTTTGTTCTGGAAGGATTGCTGGCAGGAGGTCGCAACCCCTGAAAAGATTACTCTGACACGATTGCAATTCTGCAAAAAATATGAAAGTATTTCCAAAAAAGCATTGTGACTATACCGAATGGTATATTTTCCTCCAGCATATGAGAGACATTAGCAAAGGAAGCTTTAAATCAACAATCGGTTTATCACTGTTCTGAAGTAAAGGTGTTGTCTTTTTCACTCAACAGCGTTTCCTCGATATGACGTTTGGAGCCGGAGGTCATACTACCGCTCTTCTGGAGAAAGCCAGCGACGTTACAATATATGCACTAGACAGGGACCCCACAGCTTATAAAATAGCTCAGCAGCTTTCAGAATCGTACCCGTAAGTTGTCTTTTCCTGTCTTAAATATGGTTACGTAAGGTTGATACTGTGGTATTATATGCACAATTTAATATACTTTTATAGTTTTTAATATATAGTTTTTAATGGCTTATTGCAGAATAGCATTATATGCTGTATGTACCCTGTTAAATAGGAGATCCAGTTCAATTTATGAGTATTTGCAAGCAAGTTCTTAGGTTTTTTGACTTAAATGTGTATTCTATAATCTGTTAATTTTGAGTATGCATCAAGTAGCCAATTTTGTATTTAAAAAAGATTCATGTGCTCTGCTTGCCTTGAGATGATTCTGGTGGCAGAGTTGTACAAAAACACACATTGTGGAAAATGTTTCACAAAAAAAGGATGGAATAATACACTTTAAATAATGAGGTAATTTAAATATGGTTTATGAATATTTCAATTTTAAAAAAATATTTGTAATTTGGTATTAGATTTGCTAAATATTCTGCCACTGGCTTCAGAAACTACTAAACAATTTAATAAGCTACTGTTTCTGTGTAAAGCTTATGCTCCAATTTTCTTTTTAAATAGAGTGCTGAATTTGCTAAATGAACAATTGCTAAATGCAAATTTTTAGGGTTTTTTTAGTTATACAAAATTCTTGTTCCTTTATTTAAGAAACAGCCCAGTCAGAGCATGAGTACAAGTGTGCAATATGTAGAGTTGAACATGAGTTTTTCAGAAAGTGCTACTGTTTAAATTTGACCAAGAAGTAAAAATATGTGGACACAAAATTAAGTATTATGAAATAATTAATACTTAGGAAATTTAGGGAAAGTCAGAAGGAGAGGACGCTTACTGTTGGATTGAAAACATTAGAGTATTTATTTCGAAAGAGCTTTTACGTGAGGAAAAGCAAATCTTTCCAATAAGAAGAAAACTGGAAGAGGTGGATAAATGCCTGGTGGTTCAGTCATGTTTCCCCACATAAAAAGGAATTCTAAGATGGCAGTACTATTCAAGCAATGCAGAAGGTATTCCTCACCTTTTCTGAAAGAAAAGGCTAAACTGTGCATTCCTTTATTCATGTGCCATTGTCAGAGGCCCAGTGGGAAGAATGCAAGCATGTGACAAGAAAGCATGTGACAGTTCCTAGTCATTCTACTCTGTAATACTACTTAAATAGATTTCTCTAAATTTTCAGTTCTTTGTGGCTGAACTGACATGCAGCATATAATTAAAAATTTGTGGAATTCTTCTCAACTGCTATTTCTCCAGAGAATGCTCTTTTTGACAGAATAGTGTGGAGAATATTGGCAAGGAAAGTTCATTTTCTTTGAAACTAAGCTTGCAAACGGATTCTACCAGATGTCATGGGAGTTATAGTCTTCTGTTTTTGTGTCATAGGAAAAAAAAATATATATATATGTAGACCAAATTAAAGCTAATCTTACACCGAATAAAAATTTTCAGAAACATTCACACAACATAAGACAGTGATGAACAGCCCTCTGACTCAATATATGTTTATCCAAAAGTATCCTATGCAAACCTGTGTGAAGGAAGTTTATTTTCCAGATAGCTGAAGAGATTTTATAAGTGTTGGGTGTTGTTCTGCCAATGATTGACATTCTTAATTCTCTCCTTGCTTATATTTGTGAAAAGATGAGCTTTAATCAATATAGTATTACAGTTGATGTAACTTACTATTACTTTCTAAACAAAGAAGGTCTCCTAGTTCCTATTTTTGTTTGTAAAATCAGATAAACTTGGTTACTTTGACTCTGGACATGGTGTTGTCTACCTTTATAGACGCAAGTTATCAACAGAGTGAAGCGAATCTTAAATAACATAGTGTTAGGTTCTTAGTGAAAAGTCTGAGTCACTGAAAGATGACTGCATGCCACTTGAATATATATTGTAAGATACAGAGTGGTATTCGTACTTGTTTTGGTGTTTTCCCTCATCTCATGTCTTTCCTATTGGAAAGATCAGGTGGATCCTTTTTCAGAAGGTAAATATATCTTTTCTCATAATAGTTTATGTTGAAAATTAAGGTAAAAGAATGTTCATATATGGTATATGTGCTCATTATTAATCTTTCCCAGGGAAGTCAGTTACATAAAGAGTTGTTAAATTAAAAAGGGAAAGCACGAGGTATGTAATTTATAAATAACAGGTAAAGCTAGGGTTTGCTTACAAATCAGTTGTAAGTATAGAGGATTTACTTATGAGATATGGAGCTTTCATAAATGGAATTTTTTTTCAGTATTCATTAAAAGGTAGTTGATGTAATATTATGGGGTTTTATTGTCTATTTTCTGCACTGTGTTAGAAATATGTCTTTTATCATAATTTTACCAGTTTAATTCAAATTTGTGTTGGCTTCAAAAGCTCAGTGAATTCATCCAGTTGACATCTTTATCTGATCAGGTCTACTCTCAGGTAAAATAGTTCCCTGGTTCACCAGGGAGCCACAGAAATAGTTGTGCTGTCTCAAAAATGGCCATGGCAGCATGCAATTGCAAGCTGAGAGGAACATACGACTGTCCCTTTTGTACGAAGCACGGCCGCAGATGTAACAGACTGAAGAACTGCAGCACAGAAGTATAAACTTCTCCATTGTTGTTCTGTTCTACGGTTTGGGCTTTTTTCATCCCTTCTGTTTAATGTTGCTGGTTTTGGAGAGGTTATCTGACTTGCTGAAGTGCTTCACTTCCTTTGGAAGTGATGGCACAAGGTGGGGGAAAGGGCTGTTATGCAACCGTAACCAGTAAATCTGATTCCTGCTATGTCAGAAATTGTGAATGCAATGGGCAAATTGAAAGTCGTACGTCAGCTGAATTTTCTGTTACCATTTTGTTTCTACTGAAAACAGAATATTGTACCTGTTTGATTAGGGATGTTAAAAAATTCCAGCATATCAACTACATGATGGATCTTGAGTCTTGCAGTAGTATTTGCAGTAGTCCATCCTACCATAAACTTCAATGCCAAATATTCAGTGTTAATTGCTATTGCTTATTCCGGTTAGGTAACATTACTAAGCTTAGTAAGATCATATAGTTCCAACTGTTACTTACTGAGGCTTCATTTTTTAAGCATCCTATATCTTAAGTCACTGAGTTACAAGATTATTAAAGTTCAGGTTGCAGAAATATGCCCAAAGATATGGTTGGAAGAGGAGAATGGGTATGGCTAAATGATGGGATTTTTCTATATTTGGAACTAATAAATGAAGTTCTCCTTGAACTTAGCTGAAGGACAGCTGAATGAGAACACTGTGGAAAAATACATTTTGATGTTTGTACATTTAAATGCATCTCTGCTTCTTGGTAGTGATTTTGTCAGAACTAAAATCTGAAGAGGGTAGAGATCCAGCTGCAATTCTTGCATTCATTTAGCTTCTCTGTTTATTATTTTTATTTTTTAAAATATGTAGTGCTGCTTTAATAAGCAGAAAATGGGTCAGGGCCTGTTAGATATTCAGTGTGTGGGTGGGAATCCTTTGACGTGCTTTCTGGGGAAGCCTCTAACTTGGGAATTGCTGCTGAGAATCCAGGAGAACAAGATAAAATTCAGTCAGTAGCAATATATATATTACAAGTAAACCCTTTCACACCCACTGAAAGGGAGAGGTTAGAGAAGTGGCTTAAATCTGGCAATTAACCGATATCATTGCAAGGTTTTGAGTATGAGAAACCTATGCAAAGCCTATGTAGAGGAGACAATATGTTCTTTGTAATTCTCTGAGCAGAATAAGAAATTTTGCCCCCAAAGTAAGGATAAATAGTATAAAGTTCCTCATACAATTTAACTACCATTTTCTTGCAGTTAAAAAGTGATTTTGAGGTGAGATGGTGCTTGTGAGTTTTGCTTTCAGGGTTACACTCGGTTTACAGAAAAAGTGGGATAGAACCATCAGCTGTGTTGTATGTTCTGGGGAAAACAGAATTTTTGTTCAGTTCTAGGGAAAACAGAACTTCTTTTTTCAGTTGCAATAAGTTCAGTTTACGTGCTTGAGAATTGTAGCTGAGTATATTATATATTGATGCTTTTGGTGCTGTAAGTTATTTATATAGGCTACTATTTAACTTTTGACTAGTGCGTAAGGGGTACAGTTAACTGTGCAATCAAGACATATTCATTATAATGGTGCCTTGACCATATATAAGTAAGTTAATTATTTACCTATAGTGTTATTTCTAAAGAATTCTCCATGTATGTCAACATCTGGCTGCCTCTCAAATGCAAGCAACATGAATATGTGAGTGGCCTTAAATATGGGAAGGAAAAAATGCAATTGAGAACACTAAAAAGACCTTTACGTGCCAGTATTTTAAAATAGTGCTTTTCTGTCATTTATTTTGTTCCCCAAAAGGTTTATTTGGGTAACAAACCCGAATATGTTTCCTTATAAAAACATAAGAAATAAAAATTCTTTCTCTTGTTGCTCAAGTTCCAGCTGTGCAGATTTCAGAATGACTAGAAGCCTTTGCTTGCTTTCATACATGCAGTCTGCTCCTTCAATACATCAAGGTCCTGGTTCAAATTTGGGCCCAATTCAAAGTTACCCTGACATGCAAAACACATGCATCGGTCTACTCTTAACAATTGTTTTTCTTCCCTTTTTACTTTTTACATTCTTTTATAACTTGGCCCTTTAGTGCTTTCTTAAAATCTCATCAACTTCAGAGGGGAAGGCTGTGGATGTTGTTTACCTGCACTTTAGCAAAGCCTTTGGCAGCGTTTCCCACAGCATTCTCCTGGAGAAACTGGCTGCTCGTGGCCTGGACAGGCGTACTCATTGCTGGGTAAAAAACTGGCTGGATGGTGGAGCCCAGAGTGGTGGTGAATGGAGTTAAATCCAGTTGGCGGCCGGTCACAAGTGGTGTTCCCCAGGGCTCAGTACTGGGGCCAGTTCT
>JAVJGG010000021.1:22858930-22873019 GCA_035590195.1 Aviceda cuculoides | reverse complement strand
TGTCAACATTCTTCTCATACTAAACCCAAAACATTACACTATACCAGCTACTAGAAAGAAAATTAACTCCTGCCCAGCTGAAACCAGGACACATGTCAATTACTAAAATATTCTCTTAAGATTAATTTAAGTCAACTGTGTCATTGACAACTTTGCTTAAACTCAGCAGAGAGCATTATACTTGTTAGAGGTGAAGCTGGACTCAGCTGAATTCTTTTATTTCTATTAAAAATGCCAGCTATATTGTGATCTTAAATACTGTCAAATCCTCAAATCATTATGAATGACTTGAAACTGTTTTGACTATGTCTGTGTTTAAAAAAAAAACCCCTCAAATCTATGCTGTAAATATTAAGCAGCTTTATGATAAGGTGAAATTATTTTTTCAAACAGTGAATTCTGAGAGGTTTTTTCCTCGAGGTTTTGGGGGGATTTTTTTTAAGGTTCCTGTGTAAAAGTAAAATTGCAAGTGAATCACAGCTTGATACTTTGTTTCTTTACCACCTATGATAAGATTTGGAGAAAAACAATTGTGGTTCAAGGTTCAGTGCTTCTTAGTAAGCATTGCTGTACTGGGGAGCAAAGCCTCTCTCTGAAGTAGCATGTGATCTTAGAAGGTTTTCTGTGCAGGTAGGAGGGGACTGGATATTTACATTTGATTTTATTTTAGAATTACATGATTTAAAGAAAAAAGTGAAGTAGACTTCACTTTTTGTGGTTTAGGTCATGCCCTAAGTCAACAACATTCAGGATGAAGAAGGCAGTTCTTAAACTAGTGGGCTTTTGTTCATTTTTTTATTTAAAAAAAATAATCTTTTATAAGATATTTTGTTTGTTCTTCCCTACTGCAATGCACAATCCAGTCACAACCTGTTATGTGTTTAACACATCTCTAAGGCGCTTTAGACAAATTCTTTGAATATGTTAAGCTTGAATGACAATTTCAATAGAGCTTTAGATGAAAAAATATTCACCCTTTAACTGGAACCAGAATGTTCTCAGTGTTTTGGCTTTCTGACGTCTTTCTGTCCCATAATCAACTTTAAGAGGTACTGCAGGTGGCTTGGAGGTAGAGTGAGTTAACGATTAATAAGGATTTACGCAGCTTTTTGCGTCACTTTTTATTTCCAAATCATTTGCTAACAAGTCACCTAAGGGCTTAAAATCGACCAGGACAATAAACAGCAGGAGTCTGTGGTGCAATTGATGCTGATGAGCAAAGAAAGTAAATTATAGAAGTCAAAATAATACTTATTTTATTGGTTGCACTTGATACTATAAAAATTTGTTTTATCGTAAGGAATACAACGAAGCAATTCAAATAATGATTTTTCTGTTGTAATTTTATGTAGAAGCTGAACTTTTCTCTTTGTATTTAATGCAGCGATTATTCAATTTATCAAATGTTGCTGTATGGCTTTTTCTCAAGAACATTCACTCAAGTGGATATAAGTCTTAATATATAATTTTTTCAGTTTTTTTTTTCTTTTTCTGTTATTCGTAAGTCACTTTGGAGGTTGTCATTACAGCAGGAAGGTATTATATCTTCAAACATTACAGAGGAGCAACAAAACCAGCCATTTCTGTGACCATGTTGAAGGCTTCTGTCTAAAGAGTATAGTTTCTTGTGTTGTTCTTAATGTTCCTTTTAAACCTCAGGATCCTTTCAAATAAGATTAAGTCTTTTATAAACATTTAACTAACAACAGCTAGTGCTTTCCAAACAGACAAAACATTGTTGAATATGAATTTGAGAGATATATTATTTTCATTTTTTTTAACCACACTCCCATCCAGGGTACGTGATTGCATTCACTTATACATAGGCAATTCCCATTTTTCCAAACAGAACTTTGACAAACTTTCCTTTCTCACTCCAAAATTTTCCTCACAGATTTCATATAGTAGTACTTAAATAATTTGGTTAAAAATGCTAATTTTTGCTATTGGTGCCGAGGTTACTGCCCTGCTTCTACAGCTTTTTCTAATGCTTAAGTCTTTTCTGCTGAAAGTTTAGACTTAGTGTAGGTAACTTGTAAGTCTATCACCAGCCTTTTATAAGGGTGGGATTTCTTGTACGGGAGCTTTGATCCAGAGTGCTGCAAGCTATTTCAATTTCCTTTGCTTTGGGAGATACATGTAATGGTATGAATGTCTTAGTATTCTTGAACTAAACATTGGACAGCCTATGGGTCAAAATGACAACTATCGTTATTCCTTAACTAGACTGAAGTTAATGCAATTTCTTCACACTTTTTTCTGAAAATATATATTTTAGTTCTGGTTAATTTTAAATGTCTTTGAAGGCTATAGAGTTATTGCAAGACTGTATGATTTAAATGCTAAACCAGTAGGTATCTTGGTTTTGTTTTTTCTTAAGAGGAGGAGAGAAACTGAAACTATAGCAATTAAATGTCCTCTGATTGCAATCATTATTTTTCTAAAATTGCTCTTGTGGCTCAAACAGAAGGTACATAAATTGTTCATGATGCATGTTGTGCAGTATACTAAATAAATCGAAAATGTTTATTGAAGTTTGCGTGCTACAATTAGTACTTAAAAGAGCTTGGACATGCAGTTTATATGATCATGTCATGCCATCTTCTAGATGTATCATGACAATACATGATGTGATTTTCTAGTAGAAGTACATTTCAAATAGTTATTTTCAATATATTGAATAATTTGTATTAAGTGAATGTGTAGCAAAGTAAAGCTACGTTCATCTGGTGTTATGCAAAAATGCTGAATATAGTTAGGAGTAAAAGGGGTTTCTCTTAGCTAGATTGGCTCACCCTGTTTCTGTTTGAGAAGTCAAGAGGAACTTTGATTGTAAGGTTTTTTCTGTTCTTTGCTTATGCTATGGCTTATAATTATCAAATGAATGCTTTCCAGCAGTTTGCTCAGGGAGGTTTCATTATTGCATTGTCTTTATCCCTCATACATAAACTTGTGTACCATACTCTGTTGCACTTCGTGTGTATTGGAGGTTGAGAAAGGAGCATTAAACATGGGCTTATTACTGTGTATTTATGCAATTTCAGTGGTCCTAGATGAATTTACACGAGAACCAGGCACTGATCTTCAGCACAAACAGAATCATGCCTTTTTTTTTAAGCTATTTTGCAGAAGAACAATATTGTTGTCAATGGCGGCTTTTGTTCAAGCATTTTATGCGTCTTTTAGGTTCAACAAATCAAGAGCATCTTCCCCTATTTTTCTCTTGCTTCCTAAGAAAGCATTCTTTCCAGAAACCCAGTGCCTACGTTAGCAGAGTCAAATCAGACTTTCAGACCTTGAGGGCCTGAACTTGTGTGGGGAGTGTGTCGCTTTGACAAGAATTGCAAGACGCTTAGGGTTGCCACTTAGAAATGGAACAGCTGGACTGCTTCACCTGTTTCAGAAAATTATGTCTGAGAAAATTAGAATATAATAGAGATTTCCAACAACACAAACAATTACAGGAGAAAAGCAGGATACAGAAAACTGAATTTTATGTTAAACTTATTAATCAAGATCTTCTTTCATTGCCTGAGTACTTAATCTGTCTTTTAAATCTGGCCACTTGATTTCTTCATCTGAATCTGAAATTAACCTTTCTCAGTTTTCTTTAAATTTGAATTTAAAGTGCTGGAATTGAGCATAGAACTTCCGTGGGCTAATGACGGTCATGATCTGTCCTGAAGTATTAGAGATGTGGGCTATACTTTGTATCTTTATATATTGTTAGAGCACTGATATTCGTGAGCGTACAATAGTGTTTTTTCCTATTTCGTCCTAAAAGTCAGGACTCTAAAATACATACAAAGATTTGTACATCTCCATTCTGTTTGACTTTTAAGATTAAGATACATTTATCATTAAATGTCTATATTGATAGAAAGTGTTGACGTATTGAAAACTTGGTCAATATTTTCTTTAAAGCGTATTTTCTTTTACCTGAAAAAATTATTAGAAACACCAGGGGAATTCTTGATGCAGGATGTACTTCATGAAATAAAAGGACTTTTGTCTTAAAGCTAACATGGTAAAATAGTACAGTGAAATGTTGATGCCTTATAAAAAAAAAATAAAATGAAATTAAAATTATTCCTAAGTATTCTAAGTATTAAAAAATAGAGAACTTTGAAAGCAAAGTGAAGGTCTCCAAACTGATAGGTGGCACTTTGCTTCTTTTTGAAAATTATGTTTGGCACCTGTGGCGTTGACTTAAATTTTGAGTTCCCTTAAAGAGAAAGGAAATGACAGGAGGAATGCCTCCCATCCATAAAAACAGTACTATCGTTGCTAATTACGGTTAAAAATGGTTATACATCTGGGACTACCCACTATCCTAAGTGAAAGAACTCTTAAATTTGTGATAGAAAGCTAAGCATATATCACGTGGAAAAGTTGGAAAAGTCTGCAAGTTGTACGCAGAATTTTGTAACCTCCTGCAGACACTACTGGGAAGGTTTTCTTATTTAATGTATTCAAAATAAACCTGCCTTATGTTGAAGAAGTTTATGTACTCTGACCAGAAGATGGACTGGTCGCATAAGGTCTTCACTTGAGCTTGGACTGAAGGGGAACAGCTTGGAGAGACGACGTCTCTTAGTTTGGCATGTTGATGTTCTGTTAACCTCGCTACTGCTTATTTTGTTTTATAGTCTGATTTATGGAATCGCCTAGAGTTTTAAGGTACCTTTTTTTGGATTACGTCTGTTTGCCTTGCACTGACGAATCAAGGATTGTCCCAGATCGTTACATGCTTTCTTTGGCTTTTGTTGGAAAGTACGCAGGGAGAGTTGAAGGAACTGCTTGAAATTGCCAAACTCTGACTCTTGAGTCACGTGTTGTTTGCAAGAAGTGAAATTATAGCTTCCTCGCTGGGCTACATCAGCTGATGGCAAGAGGGCTTCACGTGATGGCGCGAAAGATGCAATAATCGGGCAGAGGAAGGGGGTGTACCCTGCAGAACTGCCCGCGCAGCCCTTCGCGCGGAGGGAAGCTGTCAGGGCTGCCGGGACCGCTGCCTTTCCTGCCCACGTGCCGCTCCAGAGCTCTTTCCTCGGCCCGTTCTAGCGGTAATTGTTTAATGGCTTTTAAACAAATGAAGAATTGGGAATGTTATTCACAGTGACGGGGTATTTTGCCGCTGCTGTCATGTAAGAAAGGGTTTAAGCTTTTATTTCCCCAGTGGGAGGACAAAAGGTAGAAATCTCAGTGCAGCACAAGATTAGAGATGCTGATAAAAATGGAGACATAGCCAAGGCGGCAACTGTGCGTTGCTTCACCATCGCCCCCGGCAAGCTCAGTCTTAGACGGTCCTGTCGCCACTCCGGCTATTTGTTCTTCATAAAAACCTGTGGCTGAAAGACTTGTTCCCTCTTGAGGTTAATTTCCTTTTGCCAGCCTAGACAAGCGCACCAGCTGATAGTAGAGAGAAAAAAAAAAAAAAAAAGCCAAAGCAAAACAAACAAAACTAGGTCTGTGTTTTTGAACAATGGTGTGTTTAAAAGGTAATGGTTATTCTGCAGTGTCAGAAATAAAACAGTAAAAAGTTATATGCACTGTAATTTAAATGAATACAGCAAGTGAAATAGTCACTTGTATTGAGAGGATTAAAAGTTGCCTTATCTTTATAAAAGAAATTTACTTTTCATAGTCAATTGCACTTTGACAGGGCAGTTGCTGCTTGTTGCTTTTTGTTCTTCTTTTCTTTTTAGCATTTGCTGCTACTCACTGGAGGGAAAAACCTCCTGGAAAATTAGGGCTGTTCTGCAGCTGAAAAGAACATGCTTGCAATATATAATAGGGTATAATTTACTATTTAAAAGGTACTTGCAGACAATTTTTTGTTTCCAGTACCATTCTTCCACTCAGGATCAAGTACTGAAAATAGAGTGGACAACTCAGCGATGAAAACGTTGAAGTGTATCTAGTAAGCTATTTTTTGCCACACCTTAGGTACTTAGGATAATCAATATGTAAGAATCTCTTTTGGCAGGTTTTTTCCCATTACTTTTTTTTTTCTCTCCAGATCGGTGCTAACTGTTCTAATACTTTTTCTTTTTGAAAGGACCAGGTGTTACATGCGAACATTGTTATAATTTTTAATTATTATTTAGTATCATCTGAATCACTGTTTAAATGATCACATATGCTGAGTCTAAAACTCGGTTTCTTAAACTTTATGACAAAAGACTGGTAAACTCTACAGGGGCTATAGACAAACTGGATTTATTTTGGCTGCATGTTTTCCTGGAGCAACATCTTGAGCATTCTTTTTAATTTTGAACAGAAGTTTTTGTGTATATTTGCAGACATGCAGAGCATGGTACAAACATTGAAATTACTTAGCTCACATTCTGATCTCTGCAATGGAAACAATACCTGTTCTTCCAGGAATATTTAAAGGTGCTTAAGACAGAAATTATGTGAGATGAACAAGACTTGCTATTCAAGTGAAAGAGATTATTAGTGACTAGAGGAACAGTTGACAGGCTCTGTCCAAGCTGCCTGCTGAAGGGAGGAGGGGGAGCACCATCTCAGGGGAATTTCTTCTCAAAAGGACCAGCCTCCTTACTCAGCTGGATGGCATCATGGGTCCCTGACCCCTCTGGGAGGAATAATGGCAGGAAAAATCCTTTTCACTTCTGGTTCGGAGTATGCTCTGGGAGGATCCATCATTCCACGCCCCTCCACCCCCCCAGTTTAAGCCCTTTGTAAGCCACAACTGAACCATCTATGCAATTAGGAGACAGCGCTTTTCAGAGGTTTATAACCTGATCAAAGAAGGATGACCCCATGCGGCAACCTTTGAAAAGCACATCCCCAGAGACAAATCTCAAGGCAAGGCTTCCGGGACCTCCTTAGCAATATTCAGGATAACGTATGTTTTGTACCCAAGTGACAGGGTACAGGGTTTAATTGCTGGACAGCTTTTACCTCCTTCCAAATCGTCATCATGGCCAGTTCCCATGCTGTCGTCACACTTCAAGTACCAGCTCTAGAACTGTGAGGTGCTGGATGCGCTCAATTAAATGATCATAAAATTTTGGCAAAACAGCATATTTCTTCTAACCTTGTTTTGGGACATGATATGACCTCTTTTGTGGAAGTCCCTCAGCATTTCAGCTGTCCTGAAATGGAAAATGTTATCATTTATGGTTATATTTTGGCAGGATTGTATGGTCAGACTTGGATTTAGAAAGGAAAAGATTAGTAATGCTTAATGCCAGCCTTTGATCGGGATGGTGTAGTCTTATCTGTGTGGGACCCTAGGTAACAGTTTGGGGAACCTGTTCTCAGATCAGTCTGCCTCTAGCCTTGTGCGTTACCTTAAGAGCGTTGTCTGCTCCCTTCCACGTGGATGCAGCCGTAGTTTCCACAGCTAAACCTCAATTTGTGCATAGGCATAGCTGGGAGGATTCAAGTATTAAGCTCCACCCAGGCACCACAGTTTTGTCCATTATTTGGGTAGCTGCTTCACTGAACCTGTAAACTGTTAGTTATGCAAGCATGGCCCATGATTTGCATCTTTTACAAAATTAAATGTAAAGAGAGTGTTTTGTTAAGTGGTTGCTCTATAGAAGGAAGTGAAAGGCAAGGGAAAGCCACTTGCTACTTAATGTGTTTATTAAAGAGGGAATCAAAGATCTATCGTCATGCAGATTTTTACAACTTGAATTTTACTAGACTGTCCTTTGGGGAAAGGTATTATAAATGTTTAAAAAATGTCACTTTCACTCGAAATTGGTTACTCTGGTTTTAGCCATACATTTTGAAAAATGAAAGAGAAATAATATCTGCCTTGTTTTTCCCTCTCTAATCCAAGTAAGAAGGTATTTTGAGGTAGAAAATGCTATTTTTATACCATCTATCACCTTTGTTAACATTTTATTAGACATAAATCATGTAGTTTTGGGTTGCATAGTGACAATATGGTTCACTGTGTATTCTATTTTTATAACTTTATTTAAAACTGACATGTAACTTGCTGTACCTGAAACCCCAAGTGAGCCAGTTATTGGAGTGTAACAAAGTTTTGACGTCAGAACTGCTATTTATTCCACTGGCAACCATTAGCAATGCATTACCCTTTGGCACTCGTGTTTTCAGAAACATGGTTAAATTTTTATGACTGGTTCTGGCCAATTAGGAATCTTTCTCAGTATAGAAATAAGGGAAGAGATCTTTTTTATAACTTACTAAATGTAGCTTTCCAGAAACAACAGGGTAAAAATATGAATGATTGCACTCAGAGTTCACAAAACATACTATTGAGCCACACTTCAGATTGACTGCTTGCTGTACATGTGTATTTGAGATGCAGGGGTTAAGCTAGGCTGCCTTGTCAAATGCATGAGCCTTTATTAGAATTTAATGTAATTACGGCTGAGTCATGCTCGCAGGCCAATCCGGTGGCTTCAGCAGGATGTACAAGGGGCTGAAGACTTAAGGTAGAGAGAACTGGGGAGGTGGAGGGGGTGTGGAGGAAAATTGGGCAGAGGCAGTGGGCTTGGCAAAACCAATTGTCCCGCAGAGAAATTTCAGTTGAGGTTTCTGTTGCTGGCTTTTTCCCCAAAAATTTAAACTTCAGCAACACTCGACTTCAGAGTGTTTGCATGTTGCGTGCACTACATAGAGAATGCGATGGAACAGCTGCGTGAGAGAGAGCTGTAGGATCTGATTCCTGGTTGTTGGTTTAAGATTGCTGTCTGTGTTCTGGCGATGAGAAATGCCATCGTGTACAAACAGAACCTACTACAGACACGTTTTCCTTCTGTGTTGTTTTGCGTGATCTTCTCCTGGGGGCTTGGTAATACACACTGTGTATTCGTGCATGAAGTTGGAGTTGCCTGTCTGCAAAAGTTACAAAACACTTGTTTGTACGTGTTGCTTTACTAGTGTACTGTAGATTTGTTTTGAAGGGAATGCTCTTTTATACAAGAGGATTTTTCCATTCCTGTACTTTATTAATGTTCTTGTGGTTTTCAGATCAGTAGTGAAAATATTGTCAGCTTTTGTCATAGGTTGTTCTGTACAAAAATGCTTCTCTTGAAGTCTCTGATCTTTATTATAATAGGCCAACTTCAATATATTACATAAATGGTCGTGGTTGCAAACTAAAGTTCCTTAACTTTGGCAGCCACGTTCTAATTTTCCAAGTAAATGGAAGCTGCTCGATCTTAAAGTTTCAGTATCATCTGCATTTATGTGTAATATAGTTATAATATGGGTTTCAGGTAATTCCAGGTGAACAACCATCTCTTGAGCAGCTATGAGGGGGAAGAATTTTGGATAGTCTGCTTCTAGTTCTTGTATTTGCCAGGTGTGGAGCCTTTGACAGCCCTCACTGCTATTTCCTGTAATTTGGATGTTTGTTCTGGGTGCTGCTGGATCTGACAAGTAGGCATAGCACATCAGAGGCTCTGCTGTCTTTTAGCAACCTGTTTTAGTGACCTTCCTAAGTTAATGGAGACAAACGTTTTCTTCTTCCACGGTAGCGACTGAGAAATTGTTGAAACATATGGGGTAGAAAAAAGAAGTTGTGAGGACTGACGAAAAGGGGCTGGTTTGCCCAAGGGACTGAACGGGAAGATTGCCTAAGAGGTGATGGGATTTGGAGACAATTAAAACAAAAAAGAGAAAAGCTACACTTGATTCTGGGAAGAGAAGGGAAACTGCATGAGATGTTTCCAGTTTCTTTGGAAAAGGCAAGTAGGCAATTTGAGAGGGAGAAAAGATTTATTTATTTTTTTTTATTGCATCAGCAGCTGTATGAAGGAGATATCAAGTCTTCCAGAGAGTGAGAGTGGCCGTGTTGATTGCTCCTGTGCACACGTTTTCTTTGCATGTGTTTGAATGGTCACTCTGAACTCTGTATGTGCTGCCATGACATAAGAGAACCCACAATTTTAAGTTTGAAACATCAAGACCCATGGTTGTTTTCCTGTATGATCCTTTCAATATTCTTTTTAAAGAACTCTTATAGTGGAGAGATCACTTATTTATGCTTTTCTGCTTAATGAGGGAGATCATTAAGTCTTCTGTTCATTGGAATATGCACATTTTGAAGCTATTTGTTAGCTAGTTGTTTCTGTACAGATGCCTAACCGTGAATGTGAGTGCAAGGTTAACTACTTTTGAAAGATAGAAAGCTACTTTAAATCTCAAATTTAAGAATTACACTCTAATAGTAATCCAGCTTTAAAATTACAACAAAGTCTTTTTCTTGCCCTTTCCTGAGTGCTAATAATTTACAGATATTTAGGCAATACTTGGAACAGTCATTTTTGGAAATCCGAATAGTGATTGTAGACTTTCTCTTGCTGCTGCACATCCAAGAATCAGGGAAAAATCATCTGTTGGAGAACTTCTGTGAAGAAGGAAATCAGAGTAGCGTTTTGAAAAGTTCTGAAGTAACTGCTCAAAATGAATTCATATTTAGGCTGTTACAGCCTGCAAAATCTAGATATCTGCAGTGTGGATATCCCTGATATGCAGGTTTTTGTTAATCATGAGATAAGGTTCTTGAATGAAGACATTTTCAGTGCAGGAACTGCCCTTAAGTAGAATATGTATTTGTGAAAGTCCTAAAGCAGTAGCTTTCTTGCTCATATGTTGTTATAATAGAGGCAATAGCTGCACAGTTTCACTGTAGTTTTAATTCCTTTTTGTCTCAGTGTTCCCTTCCCCCCAAAAATCAGGTATGTTTATCACAAATGCTAGCTTTTTAGATTAATCTATTCAAGAATATTCATCTCCTTCAATGTGCTACATTAACCTTTATAACTGAATATGTGTAATTCAGACACAGTATATTCTTCTCATTGTCACAGGAACGATGCAAGTGTGTTACAGAAGAATAGTGATGGTCCAGAAATTAATTTCAGTTGGTTTTTATTTTCTTAACATTCACTGTTTCATTGGGAACTAGATTAAACTAGAGATGCAAGGTACACAAGTGATTATTTATTTCAAGTCCAATCGGTGAGGTATTGTAATGGAAAGCTTTTTGTGAAGAACTGAGTCATATGCAGTGTTTCGGCCCTCTGACTTCAATTGCAGTTTGGGAAAACTGTGATGTAAGTGTAATTAGCTTCTGAGGTTGATCTTCATTTGTGCAGAATTGTGAAATTTCAGTGATTTCATATCACTTAGATGGGATTTGTTTATAATGAACACGAATATATTTAATTTGATCTCTATCTGTATTGATGTAGTGGAAAAGAAGCGTGGCTCATAACTATTTGGGTTATACATTGGTAAATGAGAAATACTAGCAAGAAATAAGTGTCCTGCGAAAAGACAAGACTTCTTTCCCCTGGAAAATAGGAAAAGCTTTTAAAATGATATTTTCTGTGGTGAACACCCGTGCATTTTTCAGAGAGTGTGGAAATTATAATGTCTCGAGAATACCTGTAGGATTGCATTGATACTTTGTGGAGAAGCAGTGGGGAAGAATATGGAAGAGAGCAGGAAATTCAGGAACATGAGAACAATTGAAAAAATATAGCTTTTTATTCTGAGATTGCAAGTCTAGAAGACAAAAACTATATGCAAGTTTTGCTGAGAAAAATGGAGCATCAGGAAAATACCAAAAGGCCAAGTGACTTGAATAATTCACAATTGAAGGGGATAGGACATTTTTAAGAGGAATAATATGAGTCAGAGGTGAAATGAATGGAAAAGATGTAAATGTGGAATGTGACAGGCAAAATGGCAAAGAACAGAAGTTAAATATTGGTTGACCATTCAACACCAGTAGTTAAAATTTGTGGGGAAGTCAGGGATAGCCAAGAAGAAGCTTTAGAGGGAAGTATTGAGTGAAAGACAGATTTGGGGTTTTTGTTGAGAGGGAAACAACCAAAATTGTGCACAGTTGTGTATTTCTGTCTTGCTTCATTTTTTGCTATACAGCAAAGGTATATATGCCATCTCTTAGAGTTGCCATGGAAAGGGCCATAGCTTTACACCCCTCTGTCCACTTCAGCATGAAATCGATAAGTGAAAATAATTCTAAGTGTACACTGGTCCCTTCAGACTTGGCTCTTCTGTGCGGTCTGGAGCCTCCTGGAAATTACCCGCCTTTTTTTTTTTTCTTTTTTCCCCCTTTTTTTTTTTTGTAACATCTGTGTTCAGCTTTGAGCTAAATTTTTCAATTTCTCACTTGAAATGGGCAGTAGTTGCCTGTGTCTGACTACATTAGAGATTTTCTTACCATTACTTCAATTTACAGGAACTTGTGTAACATTTCCTGTCATATTTGGCCAGCCAAGATTTTCTGAAAAAAATCCTATGCACTTTTTGTGCATGCAGGAAAGGAAAAAAGGATCATTTAAGTCCTGTGGATAATGACTTTTGGTTCTCAGGAAGCAGTCTTGCAATATGTAAAACAGACAAAAAAAAGAAATGTGGTTCTATGTGTCATAGTCTTTAAAAAAAAATCTACTTACTTCTTGTAATTTTTCTGAGGAGGTTTTTATATATGTTTTATATAAACTGCAGTTTATTAGAGGCAACAAGGATACTTTGGCATTCATGATGCTGAAGGAAGGAGAGTCAAAGATGACTTTTGCAGACTCAAGCAGAAAATTTTCTGTATATCCAAAATCTGGTTTATCGATGCCGAATACCACCTTACTAATAGACAGAAAAGAGTAGGGACTGTGATCGCTACCTTCCAGAAATCATACCTGGGAGACTGTTGTCTGCAGGGATAGGAGATAAGGGCACAAAGGGGGCTATTCTGCCTGTATTTCTGGCATAAAGAAGTAAATCTGTAATAAAAGAAAGAAGCCCCTGATGCAGTCTTAGAGGTATCAGGAAATATACCTGAAGAAGAGAGAATGGAATGATATAGGCAAAAATTTGATAAATCACTTTTTCTAAGACATGAAATCAGATGTTGCCAACTTTAAATTTAACTGCAGATTTCCTGATCAAACATAGGAATGAAACAACTTTCAATCCTGAATGATTTCCAAAAAGAAATTCAAAGAATGGATGTTAGAAACAGGGGTTTTAAACAGTGTCAAGAAATTACCTGGTTGATTTTTCTTGATCTAAACCAAAATCAAATATACTTCTGGAATTCCTAAATGGTGTTTTCCTTTCCTGTTCTTAGAAACCTTCTTAAGTAAAGGGAATTGCATAAATAATCTGTGTTGGTGATTTTGTGTGGTTTATCCATAAAGAGTTTTTCCCAATGTCAGGTTCAGAGCTGCTTTGCTGCCACTTTAGCCATGTATTCCTTGACTTGCTCTCACTTGGCATGCAGAATGACTGAATACTGACATCTCTTTATAACAACTCCTTATAGAGATAAGCATCCTGATCCCCTCCAGCCTTCTTTTATCCGGAAAGAAAAACAAAACAAAGCAGAGCTTTCAGTGTTTCCATGAGTCACCTTTTTTGTTGGTCCCTGGATCTCTTTCAGTTTGTTGACTACTTTTTTTAAAGCACTGTCTGTAAAACTTGGCCTGGTACTTCAGGTGATACCTGATTAGTTCTGTGTTGCATGGAATACTTGAGTCTTTATTTTGTTTATCAGGCTTTTGCTAATTATACTGTGAAAATATTTGCCTTTTTTCCTAATAGCATCATCTTCTGATGTAGGGTGTTTTGTTGAACGATGTAATTCTCCAATTTTGGTGTGTTTTGGCGTTTGTTTTTGTTTGTTTGTTTGTTTCTTTGTTTTTCAGAATTATGGTCATTTTGCCATCTGTGGTTTTTCAGCTCAAAGCTGTCTCAAACTTTAAAAAAAGTATTACTGTTCTGTCAGTATAGAAAAGAATGACTTGTACCAGGTCCAGGAATGGGGCCTGTAAAAATTCTGTTGGGTTACCATCCAGTTTGGCTACTGACTGTTTATAATTACTGGCTTGATGGTTTTTAAACTACAGAAATTTCTACCATAACTTCGTAGTTTGCTACATAACTTTATGTAGAACAGTCAAGATCTAGCACTAACTGTGGTCTATACTTCCTATCCACAGTCCATAATTTTTTGGGGGGGGGGCGGGGGGGGGGAGGAGAAATTATTTCTTTTAACCAAAATACAGGGTTCGTGTGACTTTCTTGCAAAATTTAGATTTTTTAT
>JAVJGG010000021.1:22823940-22843730 GCA_035590195.1 Aviceda cuculoides | reverse complement strand
AAAGGCTGACATCAAAATGTCCATCTAATTCTTTTTCAATCTTTTTTATTTGCAAACTCAAAAACATTTTCCAGCTTAAGCATCTCTCTATCAAAGAGTAAATTTCAACTTACTTCAAATATACTTGTTTAATTACCTTTTCCTAATCACTAAGGGTTGGCAGACCACAAATCAAAGGCCACTGTCCCAAACATCTTAGTCATCCACACTCTTACGTCTTGTTTAAAGAAATGTAATCAAATTTCTAGCAAGTTATAAATACAGTTCAGAATAATTTTTCAGATTGGTTGGTAGCACAGTACAGCACTAGTTCATAGCTGCTGACATGGATTACTGTCTGCTGGGGCAGCTAGACAATGGCAATTTATAATTTTTTCCAGATCTCATTTATTTTTGTCTCCCGCATACGGAATTTTAAATTTCATTCATCTGCACAAGCTATAATGTTAGAAACACTGCCCAGTTGGACAAAGTGGTACAGATTTTCAAGAAAATCCCTCTCATTATATTGAAGGAAAATACAGTCTTAAAGCTATAACTATATAGCTTAAATTGGCTTAAATATGTTGAAGTATATCGTTGTGCTTTTCAGGAACTGTCAGTTCTTATTAAGCTGAATAGTTGTATTTAATTATGTTCTGGACACTAATCAATTAAAAAATGTATATGTGTGATCATGATATCCCTCATGAAATCTGTTCATTCAAGTTATTTCCCGGGTTTTGTGCTATGTGAAATAGGTTGATTCATTCTGCTCTAATGAGGATACCATTGTGTAGCTAAATGTTCTTCCATATGGTTGTGTTCATAACATCTTCCTTTTAACTGAGCTTTTTCTCTCTCTCTTTCTCTCTCTGGTTTGGTTTGTTTGTTGGGGTTTTTTTTAATTTTTTCAAAATCTTGGTAGCATTTTCTCACTCCAGTTGGATGGGTGCAAAAAAGGTTCTGATTCCTTGTTCATACAGTATTTTAAAACTGTAGCCACTGGAGTTGACTCAGTTGTGTCATAGTGCCAGTTGTCTTGATGTTAAACTGACCTGAAAGAAGGATTAGACTTAAGCTGGTATTTTGAAAAAGTTTTCTTTTCAATATTACTATAACGCTGAAGTGTCAAAAGATATATAGGCAGCTGTCCTTTTGTAGCGGAAAGTTAAAGGAGTCGTGCTCTCCATCCATGTGCTGCTGCACATGTAACTTAGGCAAAATTATGTGAATCAACCTAGTGGGCGTTGTAATAATTTGAATGCTAATTGATGGGGCTGGAGAGCAGTTCCCCAAACTGTAATCAAAATTCAGATGTGGAGGCAGTGGCTTCTTGTTAAGGGCAGAAATATATCGTGTTTTGCAGATACTGCTTAAAAATGCAGTTGGTTAATCTTTTTAAATCTGTGAAATAAGTCACCTTATATATAAGCAAGAATCAGAAGTCCAGGTTTAGACACCCAAGAAAGCCTTGGGCACTTCAGAGCTGTGTCATCTTCTCCCTTGCCGTGCCACTTTCCCTTCCCAGTATGGGAATATTAAGCAAGAACCACCTTAAAGCTAAGAAAGAAGAATGCTAAGCACAAAAACGCATGTAAAACTCTACTGTCCCCAGTGATAAGGTACCTGAATTGAAACTACACTGAAGTATTTTATCTGCTTATGATCCAGTGCGCCTCATTTCCCCAATTATTTTTGAAACAGTAAATACCACTAAAAAGGAAGGCGTTTGTCCCATGGCAGGAACCCAGGATTTTTTTTCCTGGCAGGCAAGTATTAACCCCAAGGCCGTGCAGTCCTGTTCCATCTTTTCTGCTTCTCCCCTAGGTCCAAGAACCATTTGTTCTTTTCCGCGCTCTGGCCTCACTTGACCAAGGGCCCTGTGCCACCAGCGTGGCACGTACCTTGGTGGTCAGGGCATTCCCGCTGAACGTGAAAGGTGTCCCTTTGAGTTCCTGCGTGTTGGAAAAAATGAAATTTTAGTGAGGCTTCCATTTCTTCGAGATTAAGCAGGAAGAGAGTAAAGAGTTAAAGAAGCTTAAGTAGCTGCTGGTGGGTGGTTTGGACCAGTTTTCAATGTTGACATATGAAAAGTACTTAAATATTACTTTGGGAATAGCCCTATTGCTTCCGAGACAAGTGAGTGCTACTGTCTGATTCCAGCTAAACAAGGGGAAGACACTGCACTGTTATAATTGAAATTGAGGCTGTTTATTTGTTATTTTCTTACAGGAAACAGATTCGAGCTCTTCTAGGACAATTTAGCCAGTCAGAGGCTTTGTTAATCTCCTCTGGAGTTGAGCCAGGGACTCTAGATGGAGTCCTCTTGGATGCTGGCTGTTCTTCCATGCAATTTGATACACCTGAAAGAGGTTTTTCCCTGCAGAAGGACGGCCCTTTGGACATGAGGATGGATAGTGACAGGTACCTGTTAATAAAATATTTCTCCTTGAAACTCAAAACCTCTGTGCTCAGCAACCCCCTTAAATTGAAGAATTCTCATCATCAAACTGCATCTAATTTTGCATGACTATATTGTCATTTTTTTGCCACAAAGCTTTTTTTGATCTCAATACTTAGAACCCTGGTTATCGTCTTTTTCCTCTTTTAAATAAGAGGAAAGTTCCAGTGATGAGTAATTAAACCAGTAACATTTTCATTAACTGTACCATTAAAATTATACGTTTTTGGAGCGTATGGTATACAGTCATAGGGGCATCTGACTTTCAGAGGCCTGTCTTCTCCCTGTTATTTCCCCAGTTTCTCAGACTACTTGATCTGCAGGCTCACAAACCCTTACTGCAGTCCCTTTCTTTTTCTGCTATGCTTACTATTTGTGGAACCTTCACTTGAGCACGTTCAGTTGCTCCCTCAGGAACGGAGCAACCTCCCTCTTTTCTGCAATGGCCATCTGACCCAGTTACTTCTCTCTAAAAGGAACACAATATAAAATAAAAAAATAACATCCCATCCACGATATCTTCCAGTTGAAATCGGACAGCAACACTGCTTTTAACACACTAGTGTAGTGTTGTCTTCCATGCCCAAAGATTTATTGTAAGCTTTCCTTAGCGATATTATAAGCTTCCTTTCACATTGTGTGGGAGGCACATCAGGATTACTTAATTGTCAAATTAACAATTACTAAATAAATTACATCTATTTAAATTATTAGAATTGGTGTTTAGTACATTAAAGAGCAAGAAAATCAATGGTGGAATGATAATTTCTACCTATGTCGCAGTTTTCATCTTCAAACAACCTAGTGTATTTCTGTAGCATTGTGCTTTTTACTCAAACCACCAAATATCTCTGTTGTATAGATGATGGCAGTAATTGCATAATGCCTTGCTGGGAGAATGAAAATCTTTGCTTTGTGTTTTGATGAACCTGTAGTCTTAAGATATGTCATTTGATCTTCCATTGCTCACATAGAGCTGATGGGAAGCCTCAGTTTCGAAGGAATTACCTTAACACGTTAATGTTAAGTCTTAACACAGCAAATTTCATGATATTCGCTTTTCCAGTTTTGTGTAAAAAGCTCACCTGATCCCTCTGGGATTCAGTGCTCAGATTTCAAGAATCTGAACTCCAGGCTTATATTTGCATCATGAGAGTACATACATGGAACAGGAGCATAAGAACAAAGGATACCTGTGGCATAACAAAAGCCTTACACTACGGTTGTTGCTATGGTACTACTTGCCTCTGATTCCTAAGTTTTGTTATCTTTTGTAAGATACTGCAGGAGAGTAATAAATGCCTGAAAAATATTCTGCACATTCATGTCTTTGTAGAAGAGTATTTATTAAGTAGGCTGTGTGTTTTCTCCGATTAGTAAACCCATATATTATGTTCATAATATACCTTGGACTATTTCAATAGCAAAGTGACAGAGCTTTAAAAAAAATAAATGTATAGCTTATACTGCTTATATTGTACTAATTCCTGTCATTTGTAATATTAGGTCATTTCTATTATCTTAAAACAGTATTTGGATATAAATTCTTATGCCTTTTAGTGAAAAGTAAAGTTACATTATTTTCATGAGCAATTGTTTTCATAGCAGGAGATGTGAAAGAAAAGATCCTTGAAATCGGTTCTGACTAGAAAACAGCATGTGATGCAAGGTGACTAAAATGAACCCGCAAGGGGCAAGTTTATATTCTAAAGCTGGCTAAATAAAAAAGTCACACAGCGTTTCCGTTTTAACATGATACTGAACTGTATTTATTCTTGTTGACTCATTAAGCATAGTTTAGGATAATACTTGGAAGTTTCAGCTGTTCTAATTGATGTTAAGGAACAAACTCCATTTAAAGTAGCAAGAAAAAGGATTTAAAAGGTGTGAGCTATATCTGTTTTCCTAGGGTTGCTGTCTCTTATTTGAAAACCTCAAAGGCACTTGTAAGCAGTGTGTGTGTTTGACTTTATGTCTCAATGCTACGAAGCCTCACCTCTTGTCAATGAAAACTGACGTCAGCGAACTAATTGGCTCTTCTTGTGCGTAGGTACCCTGACATGCCCACTGCTGCCGATGTTGTGAACGCTTTAGATCAACAGGCGCTTGCGTCCATCCTGAGAACGTACGGGGAGGAGAGGCACGCCAAGAAAATCGCTTCAGCCATCGTTCAGGCACGCAGCATATACCCCATCACCAGAACTCAGCAGCTTGCAAGCATTGTTGCAGGTACCCTCATTAATTCTTCACAGTGGCTGAGGGGAAAAAATATTAATCCCCAAAGTCCCAGAGGGATCTATTTGTACTTGAAATCATGCAGGATCTAATCCTGCCTATTCTGCTCTGATGTCAGCTCTCTCTTTTTTCATTATTTTTTTTTAGCTCCCACTTTTAATATTGTAGTTTGACAATTAGTTTAATAATAGATTTTACATGAAGTGATTTATCATTTTGCCAACCAAGTTGAAACGCAGAATGACAGCAGCCTAGGGAATTACTTATCCCAGCTATTGATAAGCCTTCAAATTTCAGATACGTCATAGACCTCTCTTAGTTATAAATTTCTACATTTTAATATTTTGAGGGGAAGTACCGTGGCAGTTTCCAATTATGAATTAAATCAGATCATTTCTGTTTGCTTAAAGAACCAGGAAGCAAAAACTAAAGCAATAGATAGCTTGCTTCACCTTGTGAATGCCAACTAGATCAGCCTGAAGCGACTATTGAAACACTTCATCTTACTTGCTCTTCACTGTAAACAACTTGAACAAAATGTAGTTAGGCAGGAACTGTGCTCACATCAAGAACCTTCGTGTTTGTGTTCTCCAGTGAAAAATTTCAAGGACAAATGTAAGACACAAATCCTGTTCATTAACATTATAATATGTAATGTAGGGATATAATTTTTTTTACTGATGAAAATTACTGCGTCATGTCACAAATAAGTCTAAACTGATGACTCCTTTGAATACAGACCTTTAAAATGGCTATCCAAGTTAAACATTTGCTAAAGAATAGTGTTAAAAGTTGTATTAGTGTCCTGAAAATTTTTTTTAAAATGTATTGTATTCATAAAAATTTGTATTACTTAAACTGGAAGTTTAAGGGACTTATTTTTAATGATGGACAAACAAATTAAAAGGTTTGGATTTGTATAAGGCAGTCAGGATACTTGAGCAAAATGTCCAGTCAACCAGGGCCCAAGGCTTAGCTGATATGATTAAAGGATCTGAAGACACTGCTTGCTGTTGTAAGGCCCTGCTGTAAATATAGTGAATGTGAGGAACAAACAATCCTGAAAAACGAAAGACTTAAACCGCGATGAGTCTTTTATAAAACTTGGAGAGTTACATTTTTAATATAGTCATTGTCATCAACATCATGAACTAAAATTTAGTTTTTGTCACATGTATCTCATGCTTTTTGAAAAACTGTTAAATAACTGTACCATTATTGACATTGAAGCAACCATATTGCTATGCTCAAGGTGTATGTGTTGCAGGCTGTAAACAAGCAACTCGGTAACTTCTGAAATAATTTTGTGCGCTAGCTTGAACTAATAAAATAAAAATACTAGTGCATAAAAGACAGTGATTGAAGATCCCTTCATGTTTAATGTGTTGCATGTGAGTCATCACTTAATGGTCACTTTCTGTGACAATGAGGAGGATTTTTTGTTCTCACTTTAAGCTCTCTGCTATATTTGAAGAGCAGTTTGATACATGAATCAGGTATTCATCAGACAGTATACATGCCAAAGACAATGAATCCAGCAAATATCTGCCAAGACAGTAAATACATATGTTTTGTGTGCTTTTTTTTGAAGTATGGAAGTAGTTAAAACAATTTTAAGACTTACGCTGATCCTTGTTTGGGTAGAACTTCTTCCAATTTTAACTTGACTCCTCCAGTAAAAGAGCACAACAGTGGATCCTGTTAGTTTTTGGACTGATTATACCTCAAGAAAATTTCTGGTAACTATAATATATTTTGTTTAATTTATCATCTATCGTCAATATATATTGTTATGCAAAACGATATCCATGAAGTTACTGAGGGAAGCCAGAGCTGAAGTGCCAGAGACCACAGCTACAGGATCCTCTTGGTGGCACAGCACAAAAGAAAACCCCTGACTAATTCGGGACTTTACAGAGTAAAATCTATGACCTATCAGTTAAATGTCAAGTCCTTTAAAAAGTAAAATATTAATTAGAAGAATAAAATTTTGCATTTTAGATTTTGCAGATTCTATACAAGCATGATTATCTCTCAAGAACAGGATCAATTTTTTTGCCTAGTTATAGGAGCCAGAAAACAAGCAAAAAATCTAGCCAGTGTGGCTGGGTGTTTGTCTCTTTCTCTGCTTTTGTAGTATCTGAGAATTCATATATAGTCCATATTTCTTTCATGTGTTATAGATTACTATGGCTTCAGAATTTCTAGAACTCCAAAGTTTTGTGTTAAGGTCCAGCTGATAACCAGAATCCCAGCTTATCTAGATTTGGACTAGCCTGAAATTGGAAAAATTCATTTCTATTTATAGGATGCTAGACTACTGGTCTTTCCTACCACCCTCCAAAAGGTTAGAATGTGTATTGTTGTTGCTAATTGATTGGGAGATAAGAGTGAAGGATGTAACTAAAACCCAACCGACCAAACAAAACAGCTTCACAACAGGTACAGAACAATCAGATGTTTCTAAAGTTCGTATTAGCGAGAGTTATAATTTTAAGGTATAGCTGGAAAAAAAAAATACAAATAGATTTGTATGTCAAGATTGCCTACAACAGCTTGGGGCACGCTCAGGTATCCCGGTGATTTCTTGTTCCTTTGTTCCAATTCAAGAAAATAATTCCTTCTATTTCTTGGCATAGAGCCTGAAAGTTTTCTCTCTACATACTGTGCCAATGAGTAAGGTCCTATAAAAAAAAAAAAACTTTGAAAAGTTTGGCCTTTTTTTTTGTTTTTCTAAATGTTATCCAAAAGGCTTCTGATCCATTTGTATAAGGAGATGGCTGTGAGCTCTGGAGTCTGCAGTTATGTGGGAAAAAGGAGTTTTCTGTTCAGTCATGTGAACCCCATCTCTTCTTGCAGCGCAGTTGAACTCCACTCACTGTTAATAATTTTCGCACAGCTGTCTGCAATGATGAACACTCTAAATACTGCAGATTGGTAGTTCTCAACTGAAGGTCTCTGAATAGATGTGTGGAAGTCAATTAGGAAGCACTTCATGATGGCTTTTGCTGTAGCTCACCGAGTTGTTTGGAAACAATAGGTGTAACTCGGTATGCAGGAAAACTGGTTAAAAATAGTGGAATTTTTAAAATGTAATTTTAATATGCTTTTTCCGTACAACTGGTGATCTATTTTTATTTCTTTTCAGTGGGTAACATACCTTGTGTTATCTATTAGGTGTTGTTCAAAATTTCATTTTTATTAGTGTTATTTAGATATGCAATCTATTAACAGATCACTTTGAGATCATGTAATCATTTGGATTTAACTTGAAAGGAATTTATGGTAAGATATTAAAGAAATTTGAAAAGTTTAAAAAGAACTTTAATGAGTAAAGCCAGTCTCATTCAGAGTGGTTCACATTTATAGACTTTAATTATCAGTTTGGAATTTGTAATATTGCCTGAATTTCAGATGGGTGAGAATTAACACTGTACTGAGGGAGCCTAGACAAAAGGACATTAGTTGCGTCACAGAAACTTATTAAATGCAATGCTAATTCAACAGACGGATTCCTGCAAACAGGTGCACGATCTGAATTAATTTTTAAACTCTCCCACTCTCATGCACTCTGGGGACTTTAATAGTTCATATTGACAGGCACAGCACGTTGCTAATTTCATTCACAAGCTTTAAAATTTCAATACATTTTAACATGTGAATCTATTAGATTTTCAAAAGTGTAAGTAGCATCAGGGCATCCCAAAACTAAAAATGATAATTTCTCTCACTGGGATTTCAAACCAGTCATCTAGCCAGAAGCGTGGTGTTTTTATGAATGAAATTCATTTTACAAGCTTCCCATACAGATTTTTTTTTTTTTTATATTTTTGTACGTTGTACAGCCTGTTACCAGGAAGGATTTTCTTTCAGTGTCATGGTAATTGGAGGAGGCTGGGTGAGAGATTTTGTGCCTTAGCAGAAAGCACAAATAGGTTTTTATTTAACTATACCAGAGGACTAAAAGTGGGATAGGAAAATTTTTCACCCCTGGAACATAGATCAAAATCTACTGCCTTTACTAAAAAGATAAAGGCCAGTGTGACAGTTCACTACCACAGATTACATTTATTAGTTAATCCCAGTCTCTGAAGACAGACCAATAAGTCTTTGAACTTGGAAATGGTTTGATTTTGGTTTTAGTTTGGGGGGTTTTGGTCGCCTAAAGCTGCAAAGTGGCTGCATTTCTTTACCAGTCTCCTGAATATTGGTATTCTGTACCATTATATATGACCTGCAGTGCTGTTTGTGCATGTCCAACTGAGGCATGTAAGGTTGTATTATACTTACAGAAAATATCTAGGTTTTAATCTATTTTTCTTCAGTGTGTGATAAATTAATTCACAGTAATAAATTAATGTCACAGCTAATTGTCATAGAAGATTATTATAGGAAGACACTGCACTCAACAGCCGTGGCAGGACAAATGGAAGAACCTTCCAAAGACCCGTTAGTGTCCCAATCATGCTGGTAGCCTGAGTATCCCATTTCTTTTGTTTATCTATTCAGTATTGCAATTGCAAAATAGCAGTATTCATGATCAGACTACTAAAAATCTGGCCAAATATCAGCATGTCATGTCTATTTAGATTTTTACAAAACCAGTTTTGAAGTAGATCTTTACATCATCCTTGTTTTTTTCAGGTAAGTAAAAGATATTTTGTTGACATAGGAGTTAAAACTTCCAATATTTTACTAAAATTCCAGAGAGATTGGCTGTGGAAACTTATACAAAGGATCTCATTCTAGGCGTCTTCTTTTATGTTTAGGTCCCGATCAAGAAGCACAGTCAGTTTTGTACCTAAATTACATGCTGTACTCTTGTGGGTTGGCTTCCTTTTTATCTGTGATACTTTTGGAAGCTGAAATACTCTTAGAATATCAGAAATGGATCATCCCCGGAAAACCAGCAGTATTTTTAGAAATACTTAGACTGCTAAAATATGATAGTTAAAAATTCTGGATCTGCTTTGAGAGGTGAACACCAGCTCTGGGCAGCAGCAGCCCAAAATTGAAAGTATAAAACTCTTCAAGTCACAGCTGTAAATTGTTCAGCAAGGAGCAGGAACAATACAGGTAGAACCGAAAAAATGCACCCTGTTTTCTCACCCACTAGCTTGTTAATAGCTAATATTTTGTAAGGGTACAGTGCTTTTTCATTCCAGTTACAACTGTTTTCATAAAGTGAGCATGGCAGCAGTGGGCTTGGTTTTGGAAAGGGGGAGGGGAAGAGCGAGGTATGTTTTCAATGGTTTTAAAAGAAGGCTTAGAAAAAGAGGTAGATTTGTTGTGTGAGATCTTTTACAAAAAACAGTATTTTCTTATTCAAGACACCATGGCGTCTGTAGTTGAATTCAAAGATATCCAGGTATCTGATGTTTCAGCTTCAAATTCCATTGAAGAAAAATGCTATTTTGACTGAAACCTAAGACAGGTCTTATGGAGAATAAGAAGTTATGTATATTTAGTCACTTAGTGCATGCTATGGAAATGTGCATGTCCTATGGTGGGTTTGGATACATTACATGCTGATTTGAAACCCTGCTGTTTCATTTAATAACTATTCAAGAGTTCTGAGCATACTGCTAGTGTTCGTAGCTGATAGTTGATCATTTAAAGAAAATCGTTGATTTTGCTCAGCACAGCATTCCTTTATGTTACACATTAAGAGACAGTTTTCTTCACACACAAATGGCAGTCAATGGCTGTTTTAAGGACTCCATTTTCAAAGAATCTATTTTTTAGGTATGTAAGAAATATGGAAATAGATACTGTGCCAGGTAGTACGAGATTGGTGTCAGTTGGTTTCTTGGAACATCTTGCCTTCTGCAGTTTTGAGTTCCCCTTTTAGTTCAGCTCCTTCATTAAAACAGGCTTTGTGACTCCTACAATTAGGGTATATATTCTTTTTTATGATTTATAGAAAGTATAGAACACGATGTTCTCAAAGACAGAAATTATATTAGCTAGCTACCATAATATTTTCTAGATTTTGTAAGTGATGGAGGAGCCCAGCTCACGTAGGTTAAATCTATTTATTGTTTTGTGAAACAGAGTTTAAAGCCGCAAATTCCTGTGCAGTAGTGTGTGTGTTGGGAGAAGCTGATGCTGTTGCCGTTTTCTGTCTCGAAGGATTCCGACTATATGAATAGGAAACAGCTGCAGCTATGATGGGTGTTTTCAGTTAATTCAGGAACTGTTAGCATTAAAGTCAGAGGAGGTAGGGAACATAGTTGGGAAACTCGAGTATGCAGAAACACATCTTAGATACACTGCATACATGATAATAACTCTGTTAATGATTGCATTTTTAAATCCTGTTATTGGCCTCTCCCTTTGCTGAACACTGATGATTGCTTGTGTGTTTGTGATGCCAAACACTCACGTGCTCTGACAGAAGTAAAATCTTACCTTTAAAACGCTCAGGAATTCCACTAATAAATTACTTTGTGCCAGTGTACTGGATTATGATATCTCTATTAAATTTTTTTCAATCACCTATGTAAATGTGAATTTAGTCAACTTGTTTCAGAAGCACCACGTTCCCTTCTTTTACTCCACTATGTAGAATATCAATTACTTGAATGTGAATTGCATTTGCTTCAAACCTATTGCTTTGTTTTGTTGTAGTTTAACACTGGCATGGAATTAAGGCATTTTAATACATACATATGACCTGTATTGCCTTATCTCTAATGGTCCCTCTTGTTCGGAAGAATAATTTTTTCCATTTATGTGCTAGCATTATTCATTCAATTTATCTTTACCAGACTCCTGTGCTCACTTACATAACAGATTATAAGTTTACTCACGTTTCACAGATCTTGTAAAACTCTTGCACTTTAGTCCCTTTGATCCATCAAATCTGGCTTCTCTAGCTTTTTGCTCAGCCCTTTTATACTCAGATAATGAAGATTCAAGCCTAAAATACATTAAATAATGATATATTAAAGTTGCTATCAAAATTTCGGTCTCTACAGAGGCTTGTGTAGCTCATGAGAATTTTGGAGAAAGGAAGAGGGCGTTTTCTGCATCTAGTAAAAATTATTTAATCTGGTGATTTTTTTATCCAACAAACTCACACCTTGACACATTCTGCCATATAGGCATGTGAAAAAGCAACAGTATCAGCTGCATTTTCTAAATTTCTCAAGATATTTTTGTGAACATTTGAAGAAACACAGGTGTATTGGTCAACAATTCTTATCCCCAAACAAGGATGCCTCTTTTCAGCGTTAAGTAATTCATTGAAGAATACTTATCACCAGGTAGACATTGTCTTCGTCTTATCTCTGCCTGTGAAGAAATGCATAATTATCTAGAAGGCAATATTTAAAATTGTGTCCGTCATATATTAACTTTTTTTTTGCCTTTAAAGCATAAAACAAACGACTGCAAACACTGCGCTGACATTGACTACACTGAACTGTAAAGTGAGGCTTATCTAGCCCATCTTCATTTTTTCCCTACCGTAGTTTCAGCCATAATTTTTTACTTTAACTTTGAGAAGCATTTGAGGAAGGAATTTCTGTGAAAGATTCTAGGGAAATAAACAACACTCATCCGCAAGCCAAGTCAGTTTAATAGGGTTTACTTTCAGAAATGTGAATTCAAAGCAGAAAATAAAGATATATTATAAAGAAGGAAGCTCACCACTCAGGGTTCAGTTGTAAGTATGCTTTCCTTTAAAGTCATCATGCATGAGTGGATTAATGTCAGGATAGCAACGTAGAAATAATAAGATATTAACATCTACTTTTTAAAATTTATGACAGGTGCTTTTCCAGCATCAGCACTGTATGCACGAAAAGACTTGCTTCAGAGACCTACGCATGTTGCTACCAAGACTTTTCAAGGCCTGCGAATATTTGTAAATGATGAGCTCCATGAACTCTTTATAGGGCTGAAGACAGCTGAGAAGTTTCTAAAACCTGGAGGTCGCCTTGTAGCCCTCTCCTTTCATTCACTAGAAGATCGTATTATCAAACGTTTTCTTCATGGAATAGACATGACAGAAAAGTACAATCTTGGCTCAAGGCAGAAGATAAGACAGGCTCTGAAAAATTGCTCCAGAAAAGAAGATGCAGAAGAATCTCCCCATGGAAAATCCAACTCAAAGTGGACTTTGTTACAGAAAAAAGTTCTGACACCCCAGGCCAAGGATATTCAAACAAACCCGAGAGGAAGGTCGGCCAAGCTAAGAGCTGCTGTTAAACTCTAAAACAAAATATATGATTGTATAATTTTATAATTTCCTTAAATTTTGTTTTCCAGAAGGCTAACTGGACAGATAGTATCAAACTGAAAAAATAAAAAGAAGGCTGTTAGAAAACATTTCTTTCCTACCTGTGTGCTTCTTTTTAATTAGGACGTAGTGTAGAGCATCAAAAGGTAAAATAAATGTAGATAAGTGGGTGTCAAAAATTATACAAAAAAGACATCTTTTTAAAAAGAGCATCAAACCCAAAGTTTATAAAAATTACAGGTTTTATGTATTTACAGTGATGAATTTAGATTAAATACAAACCCCAGACATTAAGAGTCTAAATTCAGTAGCTGACTGAGACAGTCACATTTTTCTGGGGGTGGATATCACACACCTAAGTCAGATGGCTGGTTTAATCCAGAGTAAGTTTCAACTAACCGAAGAATTCATGATATATAAGTCTCTATCTTAATTGACTTGTTGCATCAATGCCTGTGGGACAAGAGCTAGTTCTTAAATAAATTGATAGCAGTATGTAATGTTCTATCCAGGAATTTGTAAATGGGTTCTTACCTTTTTTTAAAATAAGTAAATATTTACTTCTGAGTGATCACCTGGTTATTTAATGTTTATGGATTCTAAATAATAAATGTATCTTGGGGAAAAAAGACACTTAAAAGACCGCTGCTTGCACTTGGACACTAAGAGCAAGCAGTCAGATTTGTACTTGATCATTTGAATTTCTTCCTGTGACCCTAACTTCTGTGCATAGATCCAGTACAGCTTTTAGGTGTGGATGGAATTATAATTAACCCATCAAAAACGGGGTATTGTGGGTCTTAAAAAGTACTCTGCTTTGCTGGTGATCATTTATTAAGAGGTGCTACATAGGTGAATTATTTTATAAAAGGCCCACTGTAACACTAGTTTCCTATTTGGATGCTATACTAGCTAGTAGAACATGTAATGTAATTTATTTTTTTGTAAGTTAATACGAATTGGATTTAGCTTTGGGTTTATATTTTATCTTAAAAGACCATTGTTTTGCTGTCTTTGTATGTTAAAAAATGATCAGAAAATAGTGTAACTTTCAACTTCTTTGACCTCTGACTCATCTCTTCAGGAAATAAGTCCTTACTTGGATAATCAAATTGGTAGCAGGATTTCATTTGTGATAAACGTGAAGCTTGCCTGGTGGAATAAAAAATGCAATTTCTGACTCTGAGCTAAATGATTACTACATTAGCTTCTGAAAAAGAACTGACTGGATCATTCTGGACATAATTTTCATTAAACATCCTCTTTATGTTGATTTAAATTATTATTTCACAGGAGTTTTTTGTGTCATATTGACACAAGTTGAAATTTAGGTTTGCTGTCTGTAACATACAATATATTGAAATATCTGGATATTATTGAATTCCTTGGTAAAGCTAAGTCATGTAATATATTCTTTGGTATACGCACAATAACGTCTATCCCTAATCTGAAATAAGAGTCAAATAATGACGGGCATTTCATACTTTTCTGAAATTTCAATATTTTTCCACTAGTTTCATTATACATGCTATTAAATATTAAATAAAACATTCCACTTCAAATATTACTTACTGTTGACATCTTAGAGATAACAGACTGTACCTTAAATAAACTTTTTTTCATCCAAACATTAAATATAAATAGCTAGTGTTATTTTTAGCTAAGATTCCATACTGAAATGTACTCCAGTTGTAGGTTGGAAAAATTGTGCCTCCATCATAGGCTTAGAAGAGTTGCAGTGCCATGCGTTGCAGGAAAAGACCAGCCAGTTATAGCAGAAGCTAAGTATCAGTATCCCAGAAATTACGTGAAGGCATTAGAATTCCTTATGCTTAAAACGACGTTTAAAATCTACGCTTCTGACATCTGACTTCAGAGGCACGGTTTCTTGCGGTAGTTGAGCTGCTGTGTATCAGGTTTTGTAAATACGCTCCCTCGCTTAGGGAAAGGTCGAGACTTTTCTTCACCTTTAGGTTGGAGTGGCACAGCCACGGCCGCGCCTCAGTCCCGGAGCTCTTCTCTTCAGGGGATCTCTTTCTCGCCTCTCCGATGGCCTCACTTTCAGCTTTACGCCCGGGGTATCTCATTTCTAAAAATTTTCCGTTCAGCCTGAGCAATGTACGTTTTAATACAGCCAAATGCAAGATAATCTGCCAACAAAGAAAAAAAGATTGTAGACCGTGTTTACAAGGAGTATGGCAATCCCATGGTGCTGTACACAGCGGGAAGAGTAGAAACATCCAATATGTGGAATATTTGTAGAGAATAGCAAGTGGTAGTTGTGGAGAGACGATGGTATTGCCAAACAATATGTGCGTGAAGAGCATATTGCTAAAGTGTTTGTCTTTTCACGTTAGTACTTCAGAAGGGTGTGGAAAATTTTTAAAAAGGATAAAAACCAGCTATGAGATATTCATACACATTGTAAACATACTTTCTATTGAAATTATTAGAAAAAGTGATTGAATTAGTTAATCCAAGTGAATGTAAAGCATTGATATGCCGTCCAAAGTACCTAGCTGGTAAAGAGATTTGCATAGAATAATTATTTTAAAACTAGACACAGTTTATCCTGTGAATAAAGTTTTTATAGTAAAAATACAGTACTTTTAAAAAATATAATTTTAAAGTATAAATGCAATTAGTTGTGTTTATAGCTCATGAGGGCCTAGCAACAATTATTACTTCCCTACTGCTTCCTAAAGAAAAAAATTCAGTTTCATTGTTTCAGAATGCAAAGGCTTAATCATACTGTTTTCAAGTAATATAAGGAATTAATATCTCTTTCTACAGGTTTGGTTGGTTTGGGTGGGGGTTTTTTAAGTATTACAGTTGAGTAATTTCTCAGTAGTCTTTTATAGTCGCATCTGCTGAGATTGCCACTTGACTTGGAAAAATCCCAGTCTGAAACGTCAGCTTTCGTACGGCTGTGTTGAGGTATTTGATAGATGGAAGCTGGAAGGAGAGGATTCCTAACGTAGTGCGAACAGGGAAAATACCGACGTCAGAAGACACGATTACCAGTTGGCTCTTCTAGGAGCAAGTATTGTATCAGACTTCTTGCATGCTGCTTTCCAGGGTAGCATTTCTATGATTATTAATGATTCATATAATTGCTCTGATATTAGACTTTGTATCGGAGAAGACGTGGTATTAATTGGGGAGTTTATGCTCCTAAATAGTGTAACCGCACTATGAGGGAGGGAGCATGAGGAACCGTGCCCTGAGGAAAGGTGACGTGCAGGGGTGGGATGATTGCAATAAGCAGACTTAGACGCAGATTGTTGGCGATTTTATTTGATTAATTTAAATTTTAAAATAACTTAGATATCAGTCTTGACTCATTGTTTGGAGTATCACCGTACAAAAGTACTCGTGAAAAATGAGGCGAATTTGAATAAACAGAAGTAATGAACTCATAAGCCAGTTTGTTGCTGCCCATCTTACTAAACATCTTTACCTCTAGCAAGAGTACTGCAGGGGTTCAGACCTGCTTTTCTCGTGCCCCAGAATCTCCCCGGGAAGGGCCCTTCAGCAGGATTAGGACCTTTACACCAGGGTTACAAACCCTGTTCAGTGGAGGATGGCAGTCGGTCTGTATATCCATACGTTTACTTTTTCATATAGCAGTTGCTTAAAACTAATCTGTAACATAGGATAATATGCAATTATATTTATAAGTCTTTCAGAAGTATAATCAAATGTGGAGGCCTTTTTACACCTGAGGTATACTGGAATTAAAGCAGGGGTTTGTGGATTAATTAAGACTGCAGTGCTACAGTGAATCTTGCAAATAATTTAAATGAACGTAGAACAACTTCTTCCCTTCCCCTTCTCCCAGCCCCTGTAGAAAGTAGAATCGAAAAATATGTTTAATTAAAAAGTAAGAAATAGGCAGTAAAGTTGAACACCTCAGAAGGAAAAAAAAAAAGTAATTTATGAGGTTGACATCCAATTTTAACAACATTTCATAGATGCAGTATTCTGTTACTTTTTCCGTCCATTGCCTAATTTTACCTGTTTGGGGATAAGCAGCAGCAGTGAGATAGCTCAGTCTCTGTACATGGATGCAGAGCATGGTTTCTAGTGCATAATCAAAGGTAATAGTGGGAAAGTATATATGCTTCTAAATCCAGCGCTGTATATTTTCCCTCTGTCTCCTTTGCAGTTAGAATTGTGTTTACCTTTCTGAATCCTCTGTAAGCTCATCCCAGGGTGAATGAGAGGGAAGGGCTTTTCTTTTTCAGACAGCTGTAATACCTGTCCATCCAACTTTATTAAAATTAATGTTATTTAATATTTTTCATCTTGACATATTTTATTGATGATATGCCATGTTTTTCGATATTGCTATTACATCACGAAGACAGGAAAAGAGGCAAATATTTGTTCATGGGAAATCTAAGCTAAAAAACCAGAGCAAGTGATCACTTGCCTGAATGTCTTGCCATACTGACGTAGCTGTTTATAAAACATAAAACTTTTTCATTGTACCTTGATCTTTAGGCAAATTATATTTTTCCTGATGTTTTTAAAGCCTAATTTGATTGGTTGTAATAGTCAAAAATAAGCTGGAGGTTTTTTTAAATTTATGCTTGCAAATTTAAACTTGACACCTTGTTTATAGCTGTCTCTTTAAAGAGTAAAACTGGAGATACAGCTCCCTCTATCTGTCCTGGGAATACCTCTGCTTTGTTCTTCCTGGAGTGCACCTGCAAATGATTAGAGTAACAGCATGTTTATTGTCAACATGAAGATACAAGATAAAAACATGTGCATAACTTCTTTTACAGGTCAGTATTGTTTTAAATTATGCTAACTGGAATTTTAAAAGAACAAAGGGTGAGTCATTTTCTTATCTGAAAATACTTCAATCAAGATACCAAATTCAAAAGAGAGAAAAACAAACTTGCACAGTTTCTCAAACATATAAATTATTATTAGAATAAAATATATAGGTGTAAAAATTCTAGCTATTATTTAGTGCCCATACCATTTTTACGGGCATAACAGTGGCAAATGTGCTTCCTGTTCTTGTTGACATTCATTAAAAAAAAATTCTGCGCTGGTGGAAAAAATCTGCATAAACAGTAAAACATTAGGGGATACAACAGAAGCTGGAAAGAAAATAAATGACACTATATAAATCACATCTTAGAGGTCACACATGCTAAAATACCCGAGTAAAAACTTAGGTTTTAGTGTACTCGACTGTCACGTGCCACAGTAGTTTGAGGCTGTGGATGTGATTCTGACAAAGAAAATGTAGTCCGCTTTTTGCTTTTAGGTTGTCTGTGGTTTATATTTGTGGTTTATATTTGCACTAGATGTATACTAGAGCTCAGAATAAATCTCTGCTAGGCTTATGATGTTATTAACATTTTACATTAGCAGTAATTATACTAATAACATTAACATAGCAACATAACATTACCAAGGTTATATCACAAGTTAGTAACTATAAAAGAAAATCTTGAAGCATCGTGATATAACTTGTACACTAAAATGTGTGGAAGCTTAGTAATAACTTAGTCATCAACAATTCAGGCTAGAAAAGCTTCTTTTTTTAATTCAAATTACATTTTAAGCACATTTCTACACACCTTTCCTGTAAATTGTATTTGGTTTTTTTAATCAGAAGTAGTTTCACGCTTAAAAACATCTCTCTCGTAGACTTTGCAAAGAACTAAAATAAGAAGTATTGACAGTCCTGGCTGATAAGTATCTGAAAATGAAGATACCATAAAAACTGTTTTGTAATATAGTGCAAAACTTACATTCTCAAGAGTAATGACGCGTGCATGCCTGTTAATACATACACAATCTGAGAGCCTAATCTTGCAACCTTTACTTATGGGTACAGTTTTGCTATACACACGCTTTATTTCTAAAAATGTCCCATTTCTCAAAGTCGTGATAGAAATGGGACTTGAAATCTTGGTAGGCAGCGAGAGCTGAGAGGGAGAGCAGGGGTAAGTCCCGTAGGCTGGCAGGTGGAAGCAGAAGGGACCCGAAACTCCGCAAAACAAGGTCCACTGGCTGTGGGGCATGACTAAATACAGTAATGCTGAATTAACAAAGTTCTTGATGGAGGCAGATCCACTGGTGTGTATTACAGTGCATTTCACAACGGCTTAACAGTGATGGCAGTGAGTTCCAGAAGACTAAAGTTAGGAAAATAACAACAAAAAAAAATTAAAAAAAAATCCTTGGAGTTGAAGCTCGGATATAATTTCTTTACAGCCTCTCTTGGGGAGGGCAGGAGGGTGACAGAAAAATGATTTGAGCAGAAAGGGCGTTTAGTCTCTAGTGTTCCTGCCCCTATTAAAGGTAATAAAAAGCTTCCATTCGTTTAAAAAAACGTGGGCTCAGGATCTAAACTGCACCCATACTGTAGTTATCACTATTAATCAGTCTGTTAAAAACTAGCAGGCAATGTGAAATTATAAAACGGTAGATTAATTAAATGAGCTTGGCAAATACCCTGCCGTGTAGTTGTACTGCACCTATAGTATTCCAAGCGGAAGGTAATTAAGGGATGATTGGGGATGTGTCACACTGGCCTTCGCACCGGGACCCTGCCGGGCTTCCTCGTGTCTGGAGTGAACACCCTGCACGCCTGGGCAGGGCCGTTGCTGTAGCTGATGGCGCGATGACTGACGTCTGGATTAAAATCTCAGCCTCCCTTAAAATGTTACCGTATCTTCCTTTTTAGAGCACTGACTTACCAGCTAATGCTTTATTAATAGGGCTCCAGTTATTTGGAAAACAGCGTATTACGAGCTGAGCGTAGGGGGTGTTTTCTGGTTGCTGCTTGAACTTGATAACCTTTTTTTTTTTTTTTTTTTTTTTTTTTGTTGGGGCACC
>JAVJGG010000021.1:22803304-22823930 GCA_035590195.1 Aviceda cuculoides | reverse complement strand
TTTAAAATTAAGTGAAACTTTCTGGGACTTGGCAGCAGCAGTCAACGTTTTTCTTTGAGACAAAAAATAATTAATGAATTTAATTGCAGTGACCATTAGATCTAATTATATCCCAGTGGGAGCACAGTCCTCCATAAATACCACATTTCCCAATAGTTCAGTAATTCAGCAGCATATTGAAAATAGTCTTTTGCAGTTTAGCCACTTCCATAGTTATAGTTGGCAAATATTTTACTCAGCCTATCCAAGTCATAGCTTAGTTTTCATGAGTCTGTTTCTTTTGAGCAGGCTTTATATATTAAAAAAAAAAAAGTTATGAAGTACTTAGTTTTCTTGAGAAAAGGCAATTGATTCCTTTCTTCGAGTATAGTCTTCTGCTAAGAAACAGTGCCTTTTTTTGGTGCCCTTTTTTTTTTCCTAGATTTTTAGTTTTTTACTTTGGTGAGGAAATATAGATCTAATCACTTCTGCCATCATTTCTCCTTTGAAGTAATTCATTGCTTGTATTAGGGATACAGAATTAATGCTGGCTACTCAATAGAGCTATTGACTATTATGTTCCCTTTTACACAGCATTATCACCTGAACTGGCCTTACTCTCAATCGCTTCCTATTAAAGAGCCTGCACATTAACAGGCATTCCTCAGCATGCGTTCACTTTTTATTCCTCTTAATTTAATAACGAGCTTATATAGTAACTTTGCTTGTTAGGTTTTCTTTTCTCTGAAAAAGAGTGAAATCACCACATCAGATTCAGTGCTGACAACACTCATTACCTTGTAATTAATGATGTTCCAAGTTTTCGCATGGGCATGAGAGTCTCAGCTTTCCTGAAACATTAAAGTCGATTTCCAGCCTTCGTGGCTGCGGAGAAAACCTTGCGAATTGAAGCCCCTTATCTCTTCCACAAGCACGTATGATAACCAAATGTAATCTTTTTTTTTTTTTTTTCCCCTTCTTTTTAGGATAGCCGTGTCATTTTTGGAGCCTTATTTCTGATTTTTGAACATTTTCAGCCCTTTCTCTTCTCCCCCAGCCCCCCGTTTGCCACTCTAGAAGGGGCGTGGGTGGCAGATCCTACAGGACTGGCTCTGTGCCTGTCACCGCACATGCCATCGCTCTTCCGTGGTACCAACGTACCGTATCGATTACTGTGGGACACCGTTAATTATCAGTTACAAGGGATCGTTATGGAACCATGTAATGAAGTAAATGCATAGAATGCATCTGGGTGTGCCATTACACGCCTCGCTGCTGTGCGAATGCGTGTTCCCTGCGTAGATTACTGCCTCATTTGAGATGCTCTTGGTTTTTCATTTATTCGCACAATTATCTTTTGTTGAGCACTGCCTGCTGAAAAGCTACAATTCTTGTTGCCGTCTTAGGAGTACAATAGATAGTATCAGATATCTTTGTTTTTGAATTAATGCATAGAATTTGAGAGCATAATGTAATATTTAGGGCTTCTCCTAATTGTCTTCCAAACTGAAATCCGAGCCAAGTCGTTTGTATTAATTGGCATATATCTTTAGTATCTACAAATCCCAGTCATGACACAGTTAGAACGTGCAGTGGCACCGGTTTGAAGTGGAAGAAAAGGAGGCTTGTTGCCGCTTCCTGCTTGTGTGTGATTTATCAGCTAATCAGGTCACCTCAACACACAGATTTTTACGCTCTCTGAAGCATAAAAGCCTCTCTTAAACTTGAACCTTTACAAATGGATCCTTAAAAGTATTTCTTATGCTTTATATCTCAGTAAGGTGACAGATTGTTGAATTAAGTTCGTGAATGAAAATATTTATAAATAGAGCTTCGTAAACACAGTCTTTCCCAATGAGCCATTTCCTTAGCCTTGCTCGCCTGAGTCCACAGATTTCCAGAAGAGCTTCTCAAGCGATGGGAGGCCCCGTGCTGGAACGAGGCTGCCGAGGCTTCGGGGAGCTGGAGACTTGGGGTCTATAGTGTACTGGCTGCTCATCCCGTCCCTAAAGCGGTCCTGTGTGACAAAGCGGGAGGATGTTTGAACGTGGCTGGGTCTGGCTGTTGACGAAGTCTGCAAGAATTGTTCCGTGATATTAAGAGACTGAGGAATACCTCTAGCGGTACCCGGTATAATTGGCGATTGTGTAATTTAAAGTTGCCTTGGGTAGTGATAAAGATTGAGGGTTATTGTTGGAGAAGGAGAATCATTTTATCATTCTCAAAAAGAATACTGCACATGACTTTTCTTGGGCAGGTTAAATTGGAGGGGATTATCTTCTGCAATGGGGAGAAGTGCTTAATTTGAAAGATAGTTCTTTGGGAATGTCACTTTCAGTGATGAAAGTCAAGATATAATTCAAATTGCCTGAGTTATGCTTCCATTTTTTCCCCAAATTACGCTCCAGTGGTGGGCAGTAAGCAATTATATGGGGTCTGACCCAATGTTAAATGCAGCAGCTCGAAATGTTCTAAGGCTTTGAAGTGTCGTTGTGAGAAAACTTGAGAAATGTTGGAATGTGTGACTAGTACCCAGTTGCTGCCTTTAATAATTATTATTAGCTCTATTTGCATTCATCACAGACACTGCTTCCTTTCCAAAATCCAAGGAGAATGGAGTTGTAGCTGACTGCTTGCCTTGGCAGCGCGTGCCCTAAGAGGCAAGAAGGGGCAACGGCACAAAAATGTCATTTTCCTTCTCTCGGCAAAATGCTCAGGTAAGGTGTGTGCAGGCACGAAGAGTTGTAAGGTGCCTGAATGTTGCATGAAAAGCACACGATTTGCATCGAAAGGGAATTGTCACTTTGCTGTGATTTCACTTAAAATAAAGAATTAGCTTAAATGCAAACGTAATTAGTTGATACAAATTTGTTTTAATAACTGATTTAGTAAAATCTGTGCAGATGACATGTTAGTCCTGGAAATGAAAGCAGTTTAGTTAAACCAAAGCTATTAATCCTTGCTGAGCAAAATTTATTAGCTTGACAATGTGTTAAAATGGCTATGTTGCATTTGGGACAGAGCAACCATGTCTATCACACTACCCTTTTCTTGAACATACTAACCTGAGTCCATAGCAGCTTGGTTTTTTATTAGTGATATTCTACTTAATAGCATGTCAGCTGACTTGCAAGCATGTTAAACTGTCATTAAATGCCAATTCATGTTATATCTTTAACCGTTTTCTTTGCAATGTTTGCCATTATCTTTTTATAGCTTTTTTTTTCATTAGCCTTCTTTCTAGAATTATTTAAAGTAGTATGTGATAAGCAGCAGCAGAGCACACCAGTAAAGCAATATTAAACCAATTCAGAAAAAGGTTGACAAGTACAGTTTTAGCAAATAGTATAGTTTGAGGTGGTGGGGGGGGGTGGTGGTTTGTGTTTTGGTTTTGGGGTTTGGGTTTTTTTTTTTTTGTCCAACGAGGTTAAAGACTGTTAGAAGCCTGTATTCTTTCATGGGAAATGGCAATCTAGCCAATCTCCAGCATCATGCCAACAACTATTTGTCATTTCTTCTGAGTTTAATCTACTAGAGGAGTCATCATCTGTGGCAGATGTCCGTAAATACACAAATCTATTGATCTAGGGCTCATTTTCTGCAGAAATGTAGCTGGCAAGGATGTTTCTTTCTCCTCTGTAGTGAATGTAAAACATGTTGCCTTATCTACAGAGAGAAAAAATGAAAGTTAAGGGGGTTTGGGGCATTACTGAATAGCAGAGGGTAATAGGCTGGGAATGTGTCGTACTTTCCTTATTTTCCTCGCTTCTTTCCTTTCCTATCATCTACACTCCTCAATGAATAAACAAGTTGATTAAAAAGCTGTTTCTAAGGGGCAAAGTACAGATCCTTAAGATCTATCAAAATCTCAGTAAAAGATTTAGCTACTGGCTTGAAAAAAATACATAGGGTTATGGATGGATGAAAGCTCTCAGCTTCGATGGTTTTTATCATTATAATGAGCTGCACAAGTTGCAAGAATAAACGAACGGTATGGCTCCCCACCAGACGTTTTTTGGCCAGTAGGCCATGACAAGGCCCACTATGCAGAAGGGGTAAGATGAAAATCCTATTTACAAAAATACCCCAAATTTCATATAAGTATGTAATCATAATCCTAATATTTTGGAAATGTTCCAAATCATCAGGATGTGTATGAAAAAAAATTCAGAATGTAATTAAATGCACATAGGAAATTCTTTCTGATGTTCCACCAAGAGTTTATGAAGTGCGAGTGTGTGTCTGCATGCAGAAATGAGCGTATTATTTAATATTTTAATAAACTATTTAATGCATTTTACCATGTAGAGTTTTACTTGCACGACCTCTCTTTTCCGTGTTGCAGGCTGCCTGTGACTGCACCGCTCACCCAGGCGTCCGCGTTCTTCTCGGCTGTCAGCACCGACGTCCTTCGCTGGCATAACTGTTGGGGGAGCTGCTCTTCTGAGCTTTCTGCTAACGTCCAAGTTTCTGTGCAAACAGCTGTGCTGGTGCTAAGTGCTCCTTTCCTGAGGTTGGTGTGGACTGTCTTCTGCCTGGGGAGAGTAAGCCGTCACCTTCGCTCGGTGAAGGCACGCCTTTGCGTTCCTTGAGAACAAAATAACATTCTACTACAAATAACTAATTCTGCCGTTTTGCTTGCAAAACGCCAGTCAGACTCTGGTGGGTATTTTGTTCGTGGTTGTTCCTTATTTGAGTTATCTGCAGGGAAACAAATAGAAAACTTTGTCGCTGTCAACGTAGGCCTTTGAAGGGGACTTGTGAAAAAGTCCTCATTTTTCTCTCTCTCTGCACAAATTAATAAATGAAGTTAAATACCAATATCTCTAGGTGGATTTTTGTTATATTCAGTGCTGTTTGCAGCACGAGGGGTAGATAAGTAGGTGCTCATATTCAAGTACAGCCCGACACTGTGGGTGGCCTTAATGAAATAAGCTTTGCTGTCTGTATGTAGCTGGCGGCAGTGATTCTCGCAAACCACAAAAATGCACTTTGTGAACAGTAAATTAGAAAAGGGAAGAATGTTTATTTCTTAGCAGGCTTCACTCACCTAAGAGTTAAAAATGCTTGAAAGCTTAAACTTATTTAAAACATTTTCAGATTAAATGTTTTCGTTGGACATTCACTGGCTCATTCAGGATGTTTAAGCCTATGCAATAAGTTAAAAATAGCTAACATGAATAGCTGTGGAGAAGTCGTCACTATTCTTTTCACAAGAGTCAACACATATTAATGGAAGAGTTTAATTTTTTCTGCTTAGTTTCTTTTAAAAAAAATAAAGTAAGCAGCAGTAGCAACCACAGAAGACAAAGAGTGGGTGATTGGTTCCTATTATTTTTCTTTTTAATATGAACATGAGCCCTACAGCTTTGTGATTCAGTTTCATAATTTCCTTCCATTTAACATAAGTGGCTGTTTTGGGAAAGATTCCTTTCCTGGAAGATTAGTTCATGAGTGGGTTTAATATGTTCTTGCAGAATTATATTATTGTTTTCTTTTATATCTTGGCAGAGTTTCAATAATTATATCTTATATTCTTTATTTAAGTTTTTCCAAGAGTTATAAATAACAGTGTTATCACCTGTTTCAGCAGTCTGCTTTCTGTAAAGTTCCAGGTATCCTTATTTAAATGAATTAAGCCTGTATTTAAAAACAGAGTTGTGGTTCCCCAGCCTATATAAACATATCCTTGTCCTCCCATTAATAACAGTCCATCTGGTGTAGATATTTCCAGTACACTGTAATGAGGCTCTCCCTCTTCTCAAAAGGGAAGTGCAGCTCTCAAATTGAGGAAGAACCTGTAGAAAGGCGAGCCGCTGCTGAAAGCGGTACCGTTTATTCCATAGAGCTGAAGTTAGCAGAGAAGTTAATGTGATTTGCCGTGCTCTCCGGTTCACCGGTTACTTGACATTACAGATGACCTCAATTGGGAGTACAATATTGTAGATTATCCTGAAATTGTTAGTAAATTGTGTATCGATTGATATGAAAGCACGCGTCGTGCTAACCAGACTGCAGCGGTCAGAAGGGAGGACGGCGCCCGGGCTGGGCGCCGGGTTCTCCTCCCAGCACGGTGCCTGCCTCCTGGCTGGCCAGCCCCAAGTCAGCTCGACCGGGATGTTCTTGTAGGAGTGCTACAGGTTAGATGCCTAAACCCGTAATTCCTACGTTGCTTGGCTTTGTGGAAATGCTGCCCTCCAAAGCTTCAACTAATCCGAAGTAGCGAATGTAGTATTTTTAAATTCCCTTGCCTTGCAGTGTTTGCTAGGGGGAAGAGGAGGCTTCTGGTGCACTTCATCTTCTTAATTAAATGGTAGTCATAGTTCTTAGTCATTTCAGACCAGGAAGAAATTGGATCATGAATATGGATAGATTTACATATTTGTGTAGCTATTTATAAATATGTAAAGACTTAACATCATCTGAATGGCATGCATATAGAGAACTGACTGACAACAAAGCTTTTATTAGTATAATTACAATACAGCTCCTGCTGCAAAACTGTCATTGCACCAGCATAGTCTCAAAATGGGATCCTAGTTCTAACCTGGTCTTTATTAGCATGCCACTTTGCCTATAAAATAAAACATTCATCACGTTTCTAATAAAATTCTGGTTTATGTGAGTATTAAATACCTTCTGTGGAGTGAAGTATCAATTAAGCAATGAATCGTGAACTCATGTAATTTGTTTGAAATGGTGCTAATTACCACTGTAAGGTTTTTATTGATGCTGAAGTCTTTAGATGGAGACTGAAGGGATAAACACCTCATGTTACACAGATCAGCTTTCACGTGGTAGTATCTTTCAGTTGCTGCTTACCAAGAGTCGAAGTATTTCTTCTCAAATTCTGGTTTCCCCTATGTGAATCCTATCCCTCTCTTCTCTTCATGTTACTGAACTAATGTGCCGCTTGTTGAAAACTACCTTACTCCTAGTGAGAATATTACACCTCTCCAAATGATGACCATTGGAAAATGCAAAGCATTTTCAGTCAAAATGCTGAAGGAAATAGAATAGCTTGTGTATCTGAAAACAAGCGGGTTTGGTTTTTTTTTTCTGATTTTAAGTAAAAGCAAAGAAAATTCCGCTTTTCTTTTTTTACCCCAAAATGAAGATATAGAAGAAAGTGAATGAGGGTTTGGACATTTTTTCATCTCGGTTTTATTTTTCTTTAGAATTTGGAGCAGCTCTGCTGGAATTTAGATCAAATTTCCATTTTACAGAGGTATTCATGACAATATAAAGAGCACTACAGTGGTAAATGGCTCCTGAAGACTATGAATTTGTTTGCGTCAAAGGTCTTACGCTGTAGGATTTTGGATGAGTTCTGTACTTACTCATTTACCTCAGCACAAAGTTTATCTAGCTGCACTGTTTTAACCACATTAATTGTAAGTATACAGGTGTATATCTAGGTATGCATACATACATACCCATATGTGTATATATATATACACACATAAAGAAATCATGCTTCATTCATTAGCATGACCATCCTTAGGGTGATTGAGAAAATAAGGCCTGTTACTTCAAGAGGAAGAAGGCAGGCTACTGAAGGGAAGTTCCTATGTAGGTAATTTCAGTAGCTGGTGAACAAATCACACGTTTCTATACGTATGTCATCAAGATGCTAGCATAAATACAACACAGTCTAATCCCTACCACTTAACACGCATTTTCCAATTGGGTTTTCTTGTTCTGTATCTCACCAAAATCCCATCTTTGTGTCCTACTGCCTTAGGCTACTAAATTATACAAAATTCTCAGTTGAAAGTATAACCCGAAAGAGGGTCAAAAAACACACCCGAAAACGCTAGTACGAAGGTGAATTATATTGGTGTAAGAGTCAATTCTGTAGGTTTCAGTCACCAGGTGCCAGATTGTAAACTCTAAAATGTGAGCAAGGATAATGGACTGCACTTGCTAATCCATTTATTGCAATACCATCTTGCATCTGTACACATCTGACATCTAAGTGTTTGGCTCACAAATGACCATTGCAAAGAATTGTGATACTTGAATATATATACATACTTGGAAAGAGAAAGAGGGAGGAGAATTTGGGGGTGGTTTGAAGGGAAAAAAAAGGAATACATACATTTTTAAATGAGGGTGAATTTAACGGAAAACTTCATGTTAACGCACAGATTTTTCCAAAGATGTGGAGGTGGCTTTGCCAATCAGACCTGATGAAGAAATGACAACTGTCATGTAAGGAGTTATTCTGTACTGGCAGGGGAAGGAAGTCCATTTCACATTTTTGGCCACTAGATTATGCGGGTGCTACTTAACTGAGCTCTGGTACTTACGTTTGATATATGAGTAGTTGGAGATGGAAAATGTTGGTAGAGTCACCTACTTTTCCCTACTGTGTTCTGGTGGGGCTTTTTTCTGGCCATGGTGATAACTACCATACCATTTTCTTCCCAGAAAGGCAAGAAGTATTTCCCATCTATGTTAATGTTTAATTAAAACCAACATTAGTTAATGTCAGTATTTCTATTGCTGCGTGACGTGGCCATTGTTTGGAAGAGCCATGTATGAACAGGAATGTAGAGAAACAGATGGACTTCTGCAACTAAAATGACAATTGAGATGGCAAATGACGTTACTGAACTCCAGTTCCTTCATCTGTGACGCTTAAAATGTGTTTCTTTTATCTTTGTGAGGGTGTTTTGGTTTATATGGTGCTATTTTTGCAGTGTATATATAGCATAGCAGAAGTAACAAGGAGGCCCTAGTTGTTTTTGAGTTCTCTCCTATAATGCGTAACTCATATTTACATGTGAGTGATACTGCAGAGACACATTGTGGGCTGTAGCAAGTTGCCGAAGAAAAGTTCCATGTTCTCCTCTCGGAAGACCCCACTTCTTTTGGACGCGCAGAGAGCCGTTTGTCCGTAACGCTGCCGCCGAACAGCAGCATTGAGTCACACATCACAGATGCAGGCTTCGTCCTCTCTCGGCTGACTAGGCGCCTATCAATTATTCTTGCCTCCTGTATTACTTAATGATACACCAACTCTTTCCACAAAGTGCATGACTCAAGGCTTCGCCGTGCCGTTGCCCCTGAACTATTCTTCTCTTTCTGAATCACAGCTTGGAGGCTTGGAAGGGATTTATTAGGGGAGATGTTTGGGAAGACCGAATTGCACGGTACTTGCAATACTAGGTTCAGTTTTGTTTAAACAGCTTTGTGATTAATACATTAAAAGGGTAATCTGGAAAGTTTTAGGGATTCAGCTTAGAAAACACACTGAAGTTTAAAGTTTCTGTTGAACCATTTGGAACTCCAAAATAAGTTTGAGAATTATATGGGACCTTTTCCTCGTTAGTTAACTTGAATAAGTCCAGAAATACTGTGTATTCAGCCTGACATTCATGATTTTTTAGCATTTCTAATTAGAACCAATAAATTGAGGTGAAATAAAGGAACAGCTGGATTTTTGAAGTTCTTTGTTTTTTATTTACAGAAGTTAAAAAAAAAAAATAGTGGGAATTAAACACCCTGAAAATCCCCACATGCTCTTGTGCTCATTTTTAGCTGTTTGAATAGTAGACTCTTTTCTGGAGTTTTGTGAGCTTTTGTTTTTCTTCTATGTACAAATAAATTCAGAAAGTAATTTAATGTGAATCACCAAGACTTTTAAATAAGAGATATGAAACTTGTATCAGCCTACATTGCTCATATGTTGCAAACTATTTTCCTGCAGGTTCTTGTTGTCTTGTCCTAGAAAGACAGTTTTAATGGCTTAACATAAGGAGAAAAAAAAAAAAAAAGACAAAGGAAAGAAAAACAGCAATATTGGGGGTTACTGTCACTTTAGATGCTGAAGCCTTTAACAAAGGGGTTTACAAAGAAGGATACTGATCAGGCGTTTTTTATTTTATCCAGTGTGACTATTACTGTTAGGAGACTCAAAGCTCCAGGGTCTAAAAAATAACATTAGTGTTGCAGCTTTCATAATAAAATGCACACAGCCTCATTCTTCTATGTTTTTTTTTTTAAATTATTTTTCTGAACGCTAACGTACACTTGTAATAAGAATTTGTTACGATCATTCAAATCATAAGAGCCTCTTGCGTCTTTGCAAGGAACTGACAGAGCTAACACTATGTTGTATTTAAAGTAGACCTTGATAGTCATATTTTCCAGGTTTCCAGGTTTTGCCACCTGGCCTACTGTCAAGACCATCTCTGTAGCAGCTCAGCTTTGATGTTTCCAGGTCAAACAGATGAGTAGACTATATTTTGGAAGCAAGAGTATGTCTGTCGTGAGGCTGTACGTCATCTCGCTGCTGCTGTGTAACCTGCCTGTACTTGTCTCCACAGATGAGTCGGCCCAGAGTCCTTCCTAGACACTACAGGCGGTTTGGAGTTGGAGTTGTCTACGAGAGCCGTCATCCTGGGTGCCCTCCAGACTACTTCCAGACCTAGTCAGCTGTAGTCTGGTGGTGAGAAATGATACCAATCGAGCATCCACCCGGGGAGTGATGATGTAGGTGGAACCCCTGGAGATGATCCTCTGTTGGCAGTATCGAGGGGAATTGTGTTTTAGCTGTCTTCTACGGCGGTGTTTCTGGGGGACTCCCTCTGAATCTGGTGAAATCATTTCACAGGTCAACTCAACCGAAGGTGGCCTCGACCTGTATAATAATCCAGTATCACCTGTCAGCGGAATGTATCTGGAGTTTCTAGGGATCTCAGTCTAATCTGCTGGAGGCAGGTGCATAAGGCTGAAAGCTGAAGAGGTGAAGAAAACGGATGCACCTGACTGTGCTCTGAATGGTGAAAAAGCAAGACTGAAGTAGTCAAGTCTGCAGTGAGAAAACCAAGTCTGATTATGACATGGATATTGAGAACGAATCAGGCAGAAAGTAGAACAGGAGGAGAAAGGTATGAAAAGGCTAGCAAGAATCTGCACTGTTTGCACTTACTTTCGTGTGAACAATTCCTTCCTGCATTCCTTTGGCTGTTCTTCCATGGAATAACCCATCCCTGCTGGGATGCGAAAATATGAAGGCAGCAGTAGCTTTAAATCTGTATGCACCCAGAAGGCTGAGAAGGCTTGGTTGGTTTGTGTTGCTCATATTCAGTAGAGTAAATTTGTACTCTGTGATGGTATTCTGAATTCTTGGATCCTGTCAGATTTTGGGGACTTTGAATTGCCTTAAATAACTGGGACACAGGCATTCCTAATACTCCTGAGATTAACCAGCCGAGGAGTAAAAATTAGCTCAGATACATATCTAAGCCTCATTTAATTTTAATCTAAGCTTCTATAGAATTATTTAGTTATTTTTGGAATGTAAGACTTCTGTGTTTAAAAAAAAAAAAAAAAGTTGGACAAAAATTCATTTGGCAAAATTTGAAACTCTCCAGTTTTGAGGGGTAAAAGTAAAATGCCTGGGTTCTTTATGTCAATTATCTTTCTAGTGGTTTTATTAACTTTTCTACTACTTTAAAAATTTCACTCTCTGCTATATGTAAGTTAAGGAAAAGAGGGCAATAATCTCCCTGTGGTTTCTGACAGATTCTGTCAATCATAGTAATATGCCCAGAGTATAGCAGCTCTTTCACAGGAGGGCTTATTCACACGTGGCGGGATGACTAAGTGTACAGCAAGGTGCATTGACACGTACTATTACACTAAAAGAGAATATTCCACTTTTAATTCACCCCTTCAGTCAGATCTAGAGGTGTGGAGTCACTCAAAAGGCTGCTGTAGTGCGTAAGGAGATTGAACCAACCATTCAGGAACTCTCCAGCCCTAGGCAAGACTGAATCCAGGTAATGTCTTCACAAACACGTGCCTCGTATGCCCAAAGAGGCTGGAAAAAATGATAGCTGATTTTTAAAAACCTGAAGTTGCCTGTTTCTGGGTACACTGGCTGGGAGCGGCCTCAGCGTGGATTGAGGGCTGCTCGGCGTTACGGCCTGGCTGGCTGCGCTAGAGCCTTGCGAGGAAGACTCGGAAGATAAAAAGGATATTCACAGGCTTCTGTGATGCTTTTAAAGACACCAACTAACGGTATTACACCAAGGTCTCAGCACCACGTGTTTGTGTAATCCCGCACCAGTGGATTGCCCGATTTTACCTTGTCCCCTGTCTCTGCGCAGGACCACCCCCGGTAGCAGAGTAGGAGCCTTGCTAAGCAGAAATCTCTTGCACGTGTTTTCTTATTGCATCGCTTCGGTGCTTTGTGTTTTCCTACGTGATGTCCTGTAGATAACAGGAACGTGCTGTCCTCTGAGAGGTTTGTACCTTTATTCTGCTGCAGTACTCCTGAGAGCCTGGCTTGGTCCCGGCTCTCGCGGCAGCGTACCGGGCAAACGCCGCAGCCGGGGTCTTTCTCTGAACACCTTGCGGTTCGCCTCTTCAGAAGCTTTGGGGGACCAAACTGATTAGGGTCTTTTTTTCTTTTTTTTATTTTTTTACTTTTTAAAATGAATGTCTTAAAGTGTTCCTTTACTGTTATGTCACATTAGCCGCCTTTCACATAAATGGAATAATATTAAACTAATTCATGACATGAAGCTGTTAACCTCTTTACAGGATTTGGAGCTCCTCAGGGAAAAGGTGTTATGTAAAGGCAAAGATCTCTTCATACTAATACTTTCATATGGCAGAATTTATTTTTAAATTTCAAACTTAATCTTCACTGTGTCTTCCTTAAGTGAAAGCTTTTTTTGAACCGATTCAGGGTTTTTAATTTCCTTTTCAATTATAACCAGTTTCATGTTGTCATACACCATTCTGCTGGATACATCCATATTTGTATGTCTGATAGTGTTCAAAATATTGTTCTCAGTGTTTTGTAGCTGTCTACATTTTCAGAAACTTTTACTGAAATTTACCCCATCTATTGGTATTGTTATGAAATTATTTTCTGTTTTCTATTATTTTCCATCTTGGTACAGCTAAATATTTTATGATTTATGACATCAACAAGTGCTGCATTTTCTTTTCAGGAATACAGTTTTTAAAGGATTTTTTTTGAAAATCAGCAAATCTATTTCTACGACCTGTGAAAAGTTATTAAAAGCAAACCAATTTTTATAATTAAATTCACATGTCATTATTCAGCCTGAATATTTGCTTTTGTATTTTCTTCAAAAATTCAGGAAGAAGGTTCCCATGTGGTGAAGGCATTGGAGCATTGCTCTGGAGAACTGAACTCCTTTTCAAGGCAGATATTTCAATGCAGCATGGGGAAATTGTTTAATCTCTCTCCATCTCATTTTGCAGCCTATGGAACTGAGCCTGTAAGAGTTTTACCTCTGTCTGTAAAATCAGTAGTGGTTTGTTGAATAAGGAAAATATTATCTGCTCTGTCTCAGTAGAAGAGCTAGGAATTACTCCATGACTTTTAGACAGTAGGCTGGAAGAAAAGTAAAGGAGCTACCATTTACACATAATGATCTCTGTGCTGATGAACGCCCTGGAGTGAACGGAGCCCTCCATTCCTCACAACCACGCTGGCTTGGGCAGACAGGCAAATTGTCATCCTTTGTAACGCAAGATGCATGTGACACGGGAAGTCCTAAGTGCCAGTAAACATGCAGTTTCATGTCATGTCAGTATTTTTTTCATGAATTTTATGTTAGCCCAAAATAGAGAGAATCTCTTAAAAGAAGATGAAATATGTATTCTACTGTTGGTCTGATGTGGGTAGGTATCTCTTGACTGGCTACTGAATGGCTCACTTTTCCTTTGTGCAAGCCTGAAAACCAAAAATATTAAATTCTCTCAAAAAAGAGATGTGAGCGGTATGAAAACATTATCCTAAGTGTAAACATACTGAAGATTAAGTTCTTTCCAGGAATTCGTTCCAGGTGCACAAAAGGTACCTTCTCATCCACAGTCTGTAAAAATGCACACACTTTACCATGGGGCTTCCTTCCCTATTTGCTTTTGGTTATCAATCTTAGAACAAGCTGTGCTTAGGTGTTTGGTCTCGTTGCAAAAATTTACCTTATCCAAAGTGGCATTTCATTTATATGGGTATTGGCAAGCAAACATGTACTATTCTGAAGAATTCATTAAATAGGGACATGTTAGTTTACAGGTTTAATCCATATGATATTTATTGGCTGTCATACAGGCAATGACAGGCAGCCAACACACTATCCAGTGGACTTTTCCACCCATCTGTTTATCCATCTGTTACTTGAAAAATAGATTGCTTTTTTTTCCAAAAAAAGCATTGTTCTAGCAGACCACTGAGATAAAGATACATTGATGTATAGAACTCCTTGTAATGGGACCATCTGAAACATCCACCAGTAGTATCTTGATATGAAATAATTCTAGTAACTGGTGTGCCTCTGATCCCCACACCAATATACTTGTTACTGTATCACTAAACTCATAATGGACAAGCTGAATTTACTATTTTGTGGGGGAGAGAAGGAAGAAGGTGGCTTTTTGATCGTCTTCTCAAGGATTATATTGCTCAGGACACCCTGCGTTGCTAAGATCAGAATGCTCTGGAAAAAAAAAAAAAAATCTGATTTTTAATCAGAACAGCGATATTAATTTGTGTACCATGTTGACATAGTAAGAACACCTCTTATGTAGAATCAAGTTACTAAATTTTGGTCAGGTGCTTAAAAACTTCATTAATGTTATGTAAGTTGGTTTTATCCTACAGATTTCTGAAGCCTACAGTTTTAAATATTGCTGTCTGATTTTTTAAAAATGTGTTATTCCCCACTAACAAAAAATTGGGAATATACTTTTGAGGGAAAAAGTAAGAAACTCTAAACTTGAGAACTTCACATAGATACCAGCTGTACAAACAGATGCACACCAGTGATATCACGAGAAGCACAAATTTCAGGCGTCTGTTGTGTTGGTGCAGTTGTGCTGAGGGAGACAATTTGCATTGTCACGGTTATTACGTCCCTCATTTCTGGTGCGCCCTGGAAACTGTGCTTAAGAGTATATTCTTTACAGCCCATGGGCTGACTCATTCACAGTATTCACCCTGAATGTGCCTTAATAACAGATTCAATATGATTTATTTTGGCAGCATGGTATTCTACAAAATATGGGATCAATGACAATGCCTGGCAAAAATTTCTGTGGGGAGATCTGGTTTCATTTTGGTCACATTTTTAGCCTAAGAAATGTATAAATAGAGAAATGTTTTGATAAATAATTTCCAAAATATTAAGTGCTAGGGCCTCTTGCTTAAAAGTACAAAGCCCAAGAAACTCCCACAGGCACTTCAGCTGATTCAAAGAAAGTTACAGATGACCTGTGTGAGAATGCTGCAATACAGACGGTGCTCCCTTCTTCAGCACAGTTACTGCGCTATCCCTCTGTAGAGGGAGCAAAATGAAGCTGCTGTTCCTTCAATTTGAGAATGTTTATCCAGTGTATGCAACGATGAAGAACAATAAGGCAAAGTAGAGAAGAATCAAAGAACTATGGGGAAGGCTAATTCTTTTTCTTCTGATTTTTTAGCATGTCTTTCTATTTAGAATGGAGAGGTTTCAGCCACTGAAAAATGAAGATGACAACAAAGTAAGGATGTTGTTATTATTACTTGCCCATCAGGCACGCAACGTACAAGTATGACTGTTTAATTTAATTTAGTTGAAAGCATTAATAGTAATTTACCAAAGTGGATCAATTTTTAATATTTCCTAAGGGAGTTTTTCACCGATTTCACAATTATAAATAATCTAGTTAGGAGACAAAGGTACTGTAGGATTCCCCCCACCACTTTCTCTCCTGGGATAGCGGTAAGACCGTGTGTAGCTCATTGCACAACGGGACATTCTGTGAAGAAAGAACTTGAAAAACAGTTTTTAATCTGGAAGATACATCCTATTTTCTACAGCACAGAAGAAATGCTATGAAAGAAAAATAGGAAGCAAGGAGAGAAATAAATAGACAGCTCTTGTGTTCTAGTATTTGTCAGGGGTAGGTACGCTAGTGAAAAAAAGCATGGAACATCATTTACTAAAGGGTTATAGTGAAGATAGTGTTAATTTTCCTAGAAAGTAATCAGTAAAGACAAAATTCCAAAGTGTTGCAACCCTAGTCTTTACAAACATGCTCCATGGACATTCAAAATGGACATGGTGGTATGACTGTACTGAAGTATACAAATCTGGAACTTGAGGCGCTTATTTGTGGGGTAAGGTACTACTAAACCAATGAAAAGATGGCCCTAGGTCTGTATTACATCTTTACTTACTTCTGCTCATGTACGCTTATTCCCTCTTAGAAGATTTTTGTATTTGAATTTTAGATGATACTTTCTCTCAGCTTCATTGTCAACCTCTTATTTTTAACACAGTCTGTCAAATACCACTTAACACTATTTTGGTTTATATTTAATGCTTTCTCAGGGTCCTGACTTTGCTTAACTCTTTGTTATCCTTTCCTTTCCTTTTACTGATGGTAGTAAACTTTGAATTTAACAGTTTCCCTGTAGCTGAATTCTCTCCAACATCATCATTGTGTTCTGTGACCACAAAAGTTAATTACTCTATCGGTGTTTATTACTATTCAGATTTTAATATCTCTCTGCTAAAAATGTGTATCTTCCTACATATGCTGTTATAGAAGATGTTCCTTCAGATCTAAAAGCACTGTACTGATTTTAGTGTATCTGGATCTGCTACTACTCTCCCAGAAGGAAGGGCTTCCAATGCTTTCCTGCAGAAAATACAAAACTCTGAATCCTAGTAAGTGCCTAATTACAATTTAAACTACACCTCAAATATTTAGAGCACCTGCAAACTGAGAACTGTGCTTCTAGAGGAGAAAGCAATTTTCTTAGTCATATTTTTAAAAAATCAGCAAGACACAGAGATTTAGATGTTCACTTGGGAGGTAAATGATAAAACAGAAAATCTAAGCTTTGCTCAGGTATAATCAGAGCCCTAGAGAAATACTTCTGTCTCTGAAAACACACTCTTATCGTCCTGATACAAAGTTCAGACGCTCTCACTGACTTCTTCGTGCTCTGGACTGGGAAAGACAGCAGGCTAGAGAATGGGCTGTTCTCAATAGCAGCCTCTTCTGCTGCCCAGGAAGGATTATGGAGAGCTCAGCAAAGCCGCTCTCTGGGGGCTTCACTCTTCCACGATCTGCTGCTTTGCCTGGGTCGTCTGCTTAGTTACACCGTGATTGCTCTTCATCCTCTCCTGGTTGGTATTTTGCATCTGTACCCATCGATTTTATTGGTGTATGTATTGCAATAATTTTAAACAGCACTTTTAAAAATGGAGTAGTCTTAAAAATGTCTGTAATTCCTCATCGTGCGCTGGGTAAGAGAAGTCGCATTGCGTAGCAGCTGGGGCATTGCTCCTCATGGGGATTTGCTTCCGTCATGCTACCCAATCCTGACACCCACATGCATTTCTAGGACCCTACCGCATCAGATCCAGGAAGTTCCATGGATTAAGATTTGGGTAAATTGAGAGATCTCTCTCACAGTCAGTAAGGTACAGAACTGAATCCTGGGATCATACTGTTAACTTCCATTGAAAAAAGTATAAAATAAAATGTAATGAGATCCAAAAGCGAATGTCAGAGAAGTTCAAGCATGAAGGCTTTTAAAAGTCCAGGAAACAATCTTTCAGCTTGTCTTATGGTTACTTTTCATCAGCCAACACCTGGACCTCCCTTAGCCCTAAACCTCTGTGATATTAATAGTTGGCCTTTGCTCTCTAGTTGTTCATTTATTCCACCTGCTGTCGAAGAAGAATGCATACAAGCCTTTATCTTATGTACTAGTCTTAAGGGAATTCCAGAAGGGTGTTGGTAAAATTCAAGGAATCCACAAGAATTGTGTTAGGAAACCAGTTGTCACTGAGAAGTGAGTAGTTTTTCAATTGCCAAATGAATTGCTGTTTAGGATTTCAACATAACTGTTTCTGCTTCCCTTCAGTGATGGTGGTTTTGAGTAAAATGGGCTGAGGAGAGATACAAAACTAGCTCTATACTGCACAGACCTGCTTTATCTTAGAGATACATTTACAAAGCTATTTGTCTCCTGGTGGTGACATACCAGGAGAAATCTTTGCACGTAGAATACCACTGTGTGAAATCTTGTGAGACAGATCTGATCTGCAAGGTAACATGGATGCTAATTAATCATACAAAGCGGTTCAGTCACTGCGTGTATCTCTGATTTCTCACACATTCCAGGAGGGTGGAACAGGAGTAAAAGTAGGTCTACAGCCTGCTCTGGGACTAGGTACTTTTTTTTTTTTCTTTCAGAAAAGAAATTACCTTGGCTTTTGCTACTGTCATGAGATTTGACAATCTCACGTCTAATTTTCTTAATATTAAAAAATTGGTAAATTCTACTTCTCTTCTGGAATCATCCTTCAAATGAATATGGTAGTTGGAATTGTTTCTTCATTTGACTCCAGTCGTACTACTAATGGCTGAAGTAAGAGGAGAGGAGAAAAACCAGTTGTATTCGTTTTTGTCAGTGGCTTGCTGGGTGGTTGTTACATGAGGAGAGGAAAGAAAGGTACTACGGAACAGAGATCTCAACTTTTTTGTGGCAGAACTGCATCCACTTAAAGTCATGATGATTCATTGTTTGTAAAAGATCTATTTTTAGTTGGCCTGAATTATATGGAGATTAAAGAGAATCATTAGCATAAAATTCCCCTTGAAGCTTCTGCAGTTGGTATAATACAAAAGACTTTGATAAGATTTCTTCAGCCTAGATAACTTTGGAGAATCCCTGAGTGTGCACAGAAGGCAGATTGGTAACCACACAAAAGCTTTTGTGGGTCAGTGATCTATTCCTCTGAGCACAATGCAACTTTTCATACAGACTGCACTCCAAAACAATGCTTTTTAGAAACAGCGGTGTCAGAAGAAAGACACTGAGAGATAAAGAGGGGGAGGGCTGTGTTTATAGCTGTAGAGAGAATGCACGTCCTTAGGAAAACCACTGGTGTTGGGTTTTGCTGCGCTGCTCTCTCAATGCTGGATGAACGCTTCTTTCACTTCGTTGCATCTATCCAGTGTTGTTTCTTGTCACGTAAAAATGCACGCAGCCGGTGTGATTGCTACCTGGTGCATGTCGATAGCGGTGGAGAGGAAGGTGACCGGCCACGTTCAGTCACAGACTGCGTGAGCATCTCTCTTCATTTATCAGCGTGCCGTAGCAACAAAACTCTGCAGACATTTGTTAACGTACTTAAGTTGCAACAGGTATGAAATGTGATGAACATGGCAGAACATATAATTGCTACGAAGGGCTCTTAACAAGTACAGCTCACGTGTTATAATATATTGTATTCATGTAAGGATCAATATTTGCCATCTTAGACAAAAATGTCTTTGATGGGGAAATCCAAAAGGTGTTAACATTGTGTTCTGTTTCGAAGAAGAAAAGCTTAACAGCAAACTTTAGAAATCATGTATAAAACCATAAATAAATAACCTCCATACTTAGCCGGACAACAAACCTGCAAACCTCTATTACATACATACATTCCCTTAATACTGAGAAATCTAATGTCTCTGCAGTATACGTCATCGTATCTCAACTTGGCCTGCTAGCGTACCAGTTAATTGTTAAATGAAAGTTAAATTGTGGTAACAACACTTACCCCACAAAAATCATCTCTGAAATGCCCTTATCCTCTTGTCCTGAAAAGACACTCACTTCCTTCTCAGGTTCTTAAAATACATTTGCTGTTAGAGAACAGGAATAAAAATAAAAGTGAAATCAAACACCAATCAGGAGCAATATGAGGGCATAAGTCTGAATTTTCATTACAAAAGAGCTGAGATTCATTGGAAATTTATGTATGTGGAAAAAATACTTAGGCAAAGAATAAATCCATTGCAGTAATTCTCACTGTTACTGGAGAGACTGTGAATATGTCTTTTCACATTATGCAAAACCAGCAAACAAAAATAAGGGTCACAGCTTTAAGTAGAGTTGTTTGTAGTATCTGTTGGACCCAGCAAAATGTCACAATATGTAGTCTTCCGGAAGAAGCAAACAGACCATTAAATCTTGGATGAATAAAGCATGTTTTCAAACTGCTACAGATTTTTGTCTTTTTGGAATCATTACAGCAGTGCTTGGGCTTGTGTGATTATGTGAAGCCAATCGGACAGTAAGTTTTAGTGGGACTAAAATTTGCCCCATGGTGCCAGAATGAAGGTCTGGTTTGAAAACTGCTTTGTGCAAAGCAAGAGACCCACCAGCTGCAAAACAGGTGGTAACCCACCAGGGGCAGGTGTGTATGAAATCATGGCTCTTTATTTGGATTACAGTGAAAGGAAAAATGAAAGGGTAAAAAGGTAGAACAGCTGACTCAGAGGAGCAGCCTCATGATTTTCTAATAGGGCTTTCATAAATGAAATTGTGCTTAAGCTATATGCTGGAATAATGGAGATCCCAAATGTTGAGCATGTAATGTGGGCCTCACAACCAGGTGTATGCCTGCTCAATGTGTTAAAAAATCTCATTGGTGCTAAGATATGGCTTTGCGTGATGTATTTATATCTCTTATATATTTTATATATATATATATAACTTTTAATTCTTTAGTGAAAGGAACTAACACTGTGTCCTGGTTTCAGCTGGGATAGAGTTAATTGTCTTCCTAGTAGCTGGTAGGGTGCTGTGTTTTGAGTTCAGTAT
>JAVJGG010000021.1:22791223-22803204 GCA_035590195.1 Aviceda cuculoides | reverse complement strand
ATTTTATTAGTGTTATCATTATCGTTATTAGTTTCTTCTTTTCTGTTCTATTAAACTGTTCTTATCTTAACCCATGAATTTTACTTCTTTTCCCAATTTTCTCCCCCATCCCACTGGGGCGGAGGGGGAGCAGGTGAGCGGCTGCGTGGTGCTTAGTTGCTGGCTGGGATTAAACCACAACACACTGTCACTGTACTGAAGGATCTGGCAGAGTTGCCATTCAGTCCCCAGTGGCTCTGTTGTGAAACCCGATGTTGTTGGTCTTTTGGGAGAACTTGAAACTGAAGAATGAGCTGGAACAACCTGCCCTGCTATATCATCTCAGAGAATGATATAAGGCTGCCAACAGCACAACTGAAGTTATTTTAGATCTTTCATGAGTTCTAGACTCATGAGAAAAGTCAATTTAAAAGAAGGTAGTAATATTTTTCCTGTGTATTTGTTTATTGCCACGTTAATGAAAGGAGAGCACATTACATGTAGCCTTTTTACAAGAGCTTTTATCTGGGCCTCAATATTAAGTGTATAGCTAGCATTGCACAAAGAAGGGGTTTATGGTTTGTAGGCAGTGCCAAGATGTAAATCCTGTCCAACAGTAACAGGGAATATTTCCCAGCACTGAAACTTGATTGCCTGTGCTGTTTCCTGTTAGAATACTCCTTGCCTCTTTTGTTTGGCCTGGTCAGACAGTGTTTTCCCTGATAGTTTCTTGGAATGGAATAGCTGGCATGGGCCAAGGATCCCTCCCAACTGACAGCTGAAAGCAGTCCATTTTTTTTAGAAAAGATAATTTAATCTTATAAAAGCGGAAAGACTTTTTCAGTGGCCATGGGGACAGAGAACAAGCCCTGATAATATTTAGTTTAGTTATGGAAATGTCCTGTATAAGTCCCCTTTTTAAGTGGAGTTAAATGCTCTCAGCACTTTCTAGGATTGGAGAATTTTGTCAAATAGGAAAAGCAAGTGCACTAGAATTGGTACCATTTACAAAGCCGAGAGCTGCAAAGTTTTCCTGACTATACCATGGAAAAGATACTAAGATTAAAAAAAAAAAAAAAAAACAAAAAACCCCTGAAATATAGTTGTACCAAATAAGGAGGCAGGGTAAGTGATAGGAAGGAAGAAATGAGAAAATTGGTCCTAGCTTGGAGAGAAAAACAAAGCTTTCCAAGATGCTGAGGTTTCAACATGTGGCGTTAGCTTCAGCTTTCTGGGAGCCTCTGAAAAAAGTGGAGGAAAAAGGACCGAAAATTCTTCGGTCCTTTGTAATTTGGATAACCAGATCACAGCCACAGCCTGATGATTCTTTAGGGGTGGGCTTTTTAAGGTCAAACGATATGAGGTTTAGAAAGGATTTATGTGAGGTTGTGTCTGCATGATGCAAGAAAGCAAGAACCGTTCCTACTCAGTAGACATGACGTGTGGATGGTTTCACCAGGGTATCACTGACGTGGGCTGCCTGTGGCAGAAGATTAAACAGTGAACTCAATTCCTTATTTAAGTAGTTGGTTAAATAAGTATGAGATGGTGTATGTGATCAGCTTCCCAGAATCTCCTAGGATAGTTCAAGTGAGCTGTAAATACATAGTGTACATTAGTGATCTCCCAAGTGAACACCAAGCTCTCCTTGTTGAGCAATAGAAGATTTTCTCTGTACTGAGATAGGTTTTACTACAAACCTGTGGTAGAATTTTTCTTGCAAGGGTGCTGCTTCTGAAGGTGTTTGGACAGATGTTTTAGAATGGCATTAATAACGTGAAAATATGAGTCATATTTCTTTTATTCCTAAGATTTTAATATGCTTTTACAGAATTTTCAGGATTGCTGATCTCTCTAGAATTCTGTACTTTTAATGTGATATATTGTGAACTGTTTCTCTGCAACATCATGTGGACTCCCTTCCTAGTTTGAGTTACTTTAAAACTATTCCAAATCCTCAGATTTCTTTTGTTATGACTTAAAACACTTTCCCTAGCTATGTTTTTAAAATGGATGTAACATCTGGCTAGTGTGTTTAAAATTTGTCTGTAGAAGATAATGCAAAAATGACCTTGGCCCTGAATTTAAAAGGCGGGGGGGGCGGGAAGCTGGCTGAACACTATGCTAATAAGAACACAGCTCATTCTCGGTGCAAAGAGGGAAAAAAACGACTTCTCGGTGAACAACTTTGAGGCTAGGGTTATTTGAATAATTTTTCTGAATGACGCAAGACTGAGCTCATGAGAGTCAGATCAAATCCAGCTGAAGAGCCAAAGCAAGAGTCCAACTGGGAATCCTGCTATTCACTGACTCACAATAAAGATGTTGATAAAATATGAACCTTCTGAAGTCCAGGTACTCCAGGGAAGGTAAAATCAATTTAAAGTGAGACAATGAATGACAGAAATATTTCCAACTATTAAAGCCTGTTGCTCATAACAACAAAAGTTTGGTGATAGAATTTGTTGTAAATTTCTATTTCATTGCTTTCATCATACTTTTGAACTGGGGAGCTACTTATTTCTTGCATCTCACTGTCACTGTGATTCATTTTGTTGTATCTTGCTGTTTTATTAAAAATTAACAATCACCACCTGGAAACAAAGCCACAAAGTTGTGAAGAACCTATCGATGCCAGCTGAAATCCAAGGACAAGTTGTTGCTGACCTCAGTAGACACTGAATCTTAAGATGGTAAGGGGGTCACTGACTGTATCTCTGTTTTACTTAAAAGTCATTCTTTCTTAGTGCTTCAGCTGTAAATTACTAAACCAATATTTTACTGATATTTTGGAATCTGTATTTATCATTTCAGGTCTGTCATATTTGCACATGGCTGAGATGAATAATTCTTTTCAGTCTGATTTTAAAACTTAGAATAATTGTAGCAAATTCAAACTATTGGAACTACAGTGGTTATATTAATTTGTCAGTTGATTCACTAGGGCTTTACAGCAACAGGTAATTCGGCATTCAAAGATTAGTTCTAAAGTATAATATAAGATGGTCTTTTAATAATCCTCTATAAGGAGGTAGTTGCACTTTTTTCCTGACAAAAGCCCTGTTCAAAAGAAACCTTGCAAAACAGGTGGTTTTAGCTTCACAAATGCGTGATCCAGTAGTGCACTTGGCCAATGCACTGAGTAACACAGTTTCATAGGCAGATGGGTGCAACAGCCATAGAACTAGGATATTCCAGATGGAGAAAAGAAAGGCTGTGCAGGACGTTAAGCCTCAGACATATTTAAAATGCAAAGAAATTTCTGTTACTTCCTGGTATTCTTGCTGAAAACAAGCAGCAATAATTTTTTTTTTAGGTACCATTATAATAACTTTCCAACCTCTCCATGTCCCCCTGCCCAGCACCACACCAGCATTACAGTTTGAGAAGTGTCCTGAACTCGAGTACCTGAGGTGCAAGATTAATGGAGCTAGCTGAAGGAATGTGAAGGCTATGAGTAGGAATGTACTGCTCTAATCTGCCCTAATTCCAGGCAAGATTTGGAGAATGGGAACTTGCCTTTCCGTTTATCCTTCCTCCTTCACGAGGGAACGCAGAGAAATCGTGTGCTACATGGTCTTCTTAGAGACCACCATGACCACCTCCTGGGTCCGCTGAGCAAGAATGCAGTCCTCTCTTCTTCCCAGGTGTTTCTAAGAGCATTCTCACTGCCTTGATGTTATCTTGGTGTGACAAGGATGCATTGCCTGTGTACATTATTCTGGCTTTTTGGAGAAATTAATGACAGAAGTACATTTGTACATACGGGGACTGAATAGGGGATTGCCAAGCCTCTATTTTTAGATGAATTATCACAGAATAAGAAAAGTATGCTGTCAATATGAAGGGGTTTTATGGGTGAAATGGCTTGGGTTTCTTTTTTTTTTTTTCTTTTTCCCTGGAAAGCTCTGGGTGCTCTAGATGCACATACAGAGCATACAGATACATTTCACTGTAATTTTTTTTTTGCTTTCCAGTGAAATGGGAAAATGCTTTGTTATTTCAACTTTTAACTCTATAGCTAATACACAATCTAAGCATAAACAATGCTAACAGTGTTTAATTTGTGACTGAATTTTATATAAGGCTGCTGGGGAAGAGCTAAAGTTGTGTATCAAGAGCTCACTATGTCCATATAGAGACAATTTTGTGTTGAATTACCAGAAGACCTTCAAGCACTTTAGAAAATTTTACTTTTCATAGGTCAGCCTTCCAACTAAGGTAGTCACAAAGGTCATTTAGGAAATCCCTTTGTAATGAAGCAACCAGCAGTGCTCTTATCCAGAGAGCAACACTGCTATGAGTCAATTCTGTATTTTCAGGCTGAGGGGGAGAGGCAAGCAAGCTGCATTTGCCGCACAGAAGCATGCACAGAAATGGCAGATCTTACCGAGGTGGGCCAGTGTCTTAAATCTATAAATCTTAAATCTAAACTGGTTGCAATTTTTGTTGGTTTTGTAATCAAAACCAAGCAGTAGCTCCCACAGGACAGCGTGCACTGCTGCCAAGCAGAGGCTTAGTGGGAAGAATGGCAGTCCCTGGTTCTCCAGTTTGTGTTTCCATCAGCTTGACATTGTTGATTGATTTATTTTTTAATTTTTTTTTTCAGTCTATGAACTGATTTATCTAGTGATAACTGACGTAAGTAAAGCTTATTTACACAAAGATATGGCATAAAGATGTGAGTACAAGCCATGTGTATGGTGTATATAGTGGATAAGAACAATAAGTAGGTAATTTTATTAAGGTAATTCTCAGAAGGAAACCTCTAGCTTTTAATGTTAGAGCAAAAATTCCATAATGATGTGATGAATTAAGGTCAGATTATGATTATTAAGGTAGCTGGCACTGCAGGTATGTCTAGCATAACACTAGACACTGAAGAGAAGTTTCTTTCATAGCAGTTTTATTTTACTAGCTAATGTTGCTTATGAGTATCATAGAATTTGCAATTCATTATGCTTAATGAAGAATGTCTAACTGATTCCTCAATGATTTGCTTAGAAGATTACGGAAGTTTTATTGTGCATTTCCAGGTATCAGCTTTTAGGAATGGATGGTTGTGTTGTCATTCATTTACATATAATTTGTGGTACTATGACGGTATTGTGAGATCTGTACTGTTGTCTATGTAAATTTTAGGAATAGAAATAGACTTTGATATAGTTGATTCATATTTTTGTTCATTTGATACAGGTCTACCCTTTTTCTAAAACAGTGAATTAGTATTTCTAATGCACTTACTGCCTGCAAAACTTTTGTTTTGAAGGCAAAGACAAGTGGCAAGCTCAAAAAGTTATATTGAAATGGTGTTTGTGTGTTATTTTTAGAAAAGCTGTATAAGTAAAGCAAATTTATAGACCACATTGCTGCTTGTAAAAGATTTGTGGTATATATCTCCATCAAATCCTAAACCCTTCGAATCCTATTTTATGACAGTAATAAATAAATCGTGTGATGAGTAACAGAATGTTCCTTCCTGGTTGCACAGAAGTGGCAGCCTACTGAAAGGCTCTTAAATGGTGGCCAGAAGTTCATTCCTTTCCTTTGTCCTGCAGACATTTCTGTGTAGTCTGTATGTGATACTTTAAGGAAGCTGGAGGGAGACACCATATCATTTCCCTGCACTTCAGATGCTGTGAAACATTTGGAAATTTCAACATAATTCTTTACTCACTACTGACTCTAAAACAGTCGTGTGTGTGTGTTACTTTACTTAAAACAACAAAAATGAATGAACAAACTTTGTATTCTGGAGCAAAATAATGACTGATTCCTTTTGTGGCTGGTCACTTGAAACCTTCATCAAATAAACACTCGTTATTTGATGTTTTCTGTACTTTAGTAGTTAGCCCAGGTTTTCTTGCCCTATGAGTTATTATTTCTTCAACTACTGCAGTTACCTTTCCATCAGGGAGTAGGAAATGCCTGTTTTCACCTTCACTGTAGTATATTATTTGGATACCTGTTGTAGCCCTTTCTTCAGTGAATTCTTGGTGTGCAAACCATTAAAGGCAGTTAATGGCCACTGTCTATTATCTGTGCATATAGCAAGTTGTGCTGTGGTTACAATTTGTATTTTGGTTATACAGCTTAAAGTCTATTAGGGATAGAAATGGTACCACCAAGTAACTAACATATTCATTTCAAACTGTGTAATTAATTGCACTTTAAGTCTGTTTGATTATTGGATAGCACTGTGTATCTGAAAGCCATTAAACTCTATATGACAATGTGTACAAGTTTATTTCTGAATATATTCTGAGGACAGATCTACTAAGTTTTTCTGACTACTCAGTTTCTGGCTTTGCAAATTTCTATTTTTCAAGCCAGAAACAATCCTACAACTTGTATATAATAAACTTTTGCAGATATAAATGCTATAGTTTTAGTGGGCCCAAAAGTGCATACACACTTTTTTGGCCATCTCTATTTTTGTTCAGGGTTAAGCAGAAAAATGCTGTCTTTACCAAGTTTACATTCTACCTTTGTACTTTCTTTCTCACAACAAATCTCATCCTACTCAGCTTTAGTTTTATGTACACCTGTTACTACTAGGCCTTTTGCAGTCCAACAACTGCAGCCAAGAATATAGATCAAGATAAAATCCCATCTACTGTATTTTAAATAAGTATATAGTAAAATCACAGTATATGTCTGAAGTTCAAGGTCTCAGAAGAATCATTTGAGAAGGCCGTGAAGATAGACCACTGAAGCATGATGATAGTAATTAATAAACAACAAACAACAAGAAAAACACAAAAAAATCCAAACGTTTGTGCAAGGGAGGAATAGTTTCTCTGGAACTTGGGGAAGAATAAAGTAAGTCGGGACTTTTATTCTGGTTTGGTTTAGTTCCTCCCTCATATTTGCAGGGCAAGGAGGTGGAGATTATAGGCAAAGAGAAGAGAGGAAAAATGAAATAGATATTTCCTCCCAGGAGGGAGAGAACCACAATCAATCAACCACCAACAGCCTCTGCAGTTTGCCACCTGCTCATCATGAGCTGACAGTACTGGCTTCAAAGTGGGACTTAGTGGTGAAGGGGGACTTAGAAGAGGCCTAGGAGGCGGTGGTTTGTTTTCTGCAGGGAGGAAGGGTGCTCCTACTGCAAAGTGAGGAAGAAAGTACACGAGTGCTTGAGGGAAAGCAGATAAGCATTTAACAGAAGCTGGTATCACTGGGAAATAGAGGTGAGCTGCCTTGGGAACACCAGAGGAGGGCTGATTCTCTGAGTGGAGGATTGGTGACAAAGCTGTTGATTCCTGTGGGTTTGCAAAAAATCTTATGGGCTGAATTGTGAAATGTTGCTTTACCTTCCCTGGTCTGGCTGAAACTACAAACGTAACTAACTAATGTGTGTAACTGACTAATGAATGTGTGTCCTCTTCACATCTATAAATAATTTTTGGAAGGTAGTGTGAATACGGGAATTAGATTTATCTCAATGTTCAGAGATATAACTATTGTTCAGGGATGTAACTGTTGTTTAGTAGTACAACTAGTAGCTGCATACATATATATAAGGCCACAGATAGTTGGAGAGGAGACTCAGTTGTTCTCTTCCCCGTCCCCTGTCCAAATGTCTTGGTTGTGGTTGTTCACCACAGTTCCCATTCTTCCCTACGCTCCTACTCCATCAGTTAAGAGGTTTAAAAAATAATGCTACCAGTTCATCTTTCTCTGCCCTATCACCTGAGTTTCAGTGGATGCTGAAATAGCCCATCTATGTGCAGGTATTCTCTTTTGTTTATTTTCCTTCATTAGTATTACCATATCTATCATGCTAGCATATAGGCATACTTATTTATAGAAGTGGAGTACTGGCAGTAAAGACTTCTAGATTCCTCAAAATAAATGTTTTCACTCTAAAAAAAAGTAGTCTTTAGAAACAGTAAAATGGTCAGAGATGGGAAGAGCCAAACATGTAATGTAGTTAAGTTAAGAACAAGTATGTGCGTGATTTTCATTTGTCATGCTGGGTCCTCTTTTTTTTGTGCTACATTAAATGACTGTAGGCAATCTCTACCACTAGATTATTAATTAAGGACTTGTCTGTGCCTGGAGATAGGACTTCGGAGCACTACGATATAAATGGCAGAGAGGAATACTTGAGATGAAGGCCTTATTTAAGCTGATTTTTTTTTCTGATCTGATGTTTAGCCTTTTTTCCCCACATACCAGATGAAAAGTTACAGATGAATTGCAGGAGCAGCTAAGTTTTAGAGACTGAGGCATGCTCAGTGTAGAAGGAACATTGGAATTTCTTGGAAGTATTTTGTGCCTCCAAGTGAGCATGTGCAGGAGGTAAATGAGGAAAGTAGGAGACAGCTCCCAGATCCCAGTCCCTCAAAGCAAGCGTCAGCTTCAAAGCATACTGACTCCTCAAAATAGATGAAAATTTTTACCCTAGATTTACAGTGTGCACATATAATTTTCCTTTCTTCATGATCTGATTCCTGGAAATCAGAGTCACTTTTGCTTTCTGTTTCTTTGTCTGAAGAAGCACGTGTTGAAGAACTTAGAGTTAAGTTGTATTTGGAAGAATTATTATAGTGAAAAAAACTTAATACCAGCTATGGTATTAAATTTAGACAGCTTAAATTACTGCAAGTTTAAGTCAGTCTTTATAGTGTTGACAGGCATAGTTGTGAAAATAGAATCTCTAATGCTGAAGTTACAAAAGCTACAGAAAATGTATTTCTCAGTTCCAAAGTTTAGTGTCTATTCAGGATTAAATGCTGCTTTTTTTTTTCTTCCCAGAAAAATTTGCAGGATAGTGTGTTACCCTGATGGCCCTTAAATGTCTAGGATGCTCTAAAGGGGAAGTGCTAAGATAAAAACCATTAAAATGTGATTTTTATCCATGATGACATTAGTTTTTTACCCTGTAAACAGCTCCATGCAGTCACAGCATCAGTTCCAGAGACTAAACACTCTGACAATGGCTACAAGAAAGATGGTCAGATTAATTTCTTACCAAACTGAGCTGATTCAGCGTAAGGAATGGAAACTATCTGATGTATTTTACAGATCAAAGCTAATTCTCCATTGACACACATGCACTTGAGTAGGCGCATCTGTGTGACAGCTAAATTATAGGAGTGCTTTACACACACATTATCTTGTCACAACACGAGAACATCCTACTGTGCTAAAATACCTCTTCCAGAAGAAACATGTAATTTCCACATATTGTTGAGGAGGATGCTAAACAGCTTCTTTCTTTTTACATATCTTTTATTTTCACCTTCTACAGGGATGAGACAAGTAAAGTTGTTTGGTTTTTTTTAAATTGAAAACTATTCATTTGACTTGATCTGTCTCTTTATACTCTTCACCTTCTGTCTAATGAAATGCATTGGTAGCTGTGCCTGTGGCTGGATGGAAGAAGCTGAAGGAAAACGGTGATTTCATTTTGGAGTTTAGTTGCTTATTTAAAGGGAATGCTTATAAGGATTTTTTCCCTTTTATGTATTAGGGAAACTGCATGCTTTTGGTTTGTGCCTCTGGAATGAAAATTGTGCTTCTATGTTTGGGAAAACTTCACAAATATTTGGCAACAGCTTTGTGGCACAACTGTCACACTCCCTAACAGTTGATACTGTCCCATTTGAGACTAGGGTTAGGTCAACCCAGGCTTTTGAAAACTTAATCTTTATTAAACCAACGTGCTATAAATTAAGCTCAACTTCTCTCAGCTTCTCATAAGACAGTTCAGTATATAGGGCCTAGACTTGTAACAGGGTGCTGTTAGCAACTGAACTGAGACTGGGGCTGTTTGTGTCAAGGCTTGTTTGGTTTTCAGTCCGTTACAAAGAAAAAGGGCAATTACAAAAGTATAATAATTCAGTTCAACACTTAGCTCTTGAAACAGTTTCCTGGTTTGTGGTGCTTAACCCAGGCTTCTGGTTCTGAAGACAAAAAGAAATGGTTAAAGTAATATTTCTCTTCAACGGCTACATGCTCCTACAGGTAAATACACTCTTCACCAATAACAAAAGTAAAAAAAAAACCCTAAAACATTCAGCTCATTTTTTAATGCATATAATCTTTTTAAACAGCATCCTTTTCTTCCTCCATCTCCTGATTGGAAGTCCTTGATGCACGTATTGCCACCTAAAAAATGCTGTTAACGGATCATTGAGAGCCTTCTGGCGTGTGACAGGTACTGACCGTGGGCTGGTTTGCTGCGGTGCCGTCCCCCTCCTCGCGTGGCTGGGTGCCCTGGCGACGCACCGACTCCTGCAGGTGTGTGCCAGGATCTTGCCCTCTCCGTATTTCTGTCGCTACTAAAACCGCGGCAAAGGAGTTGTAATCAGTCATTTAACTTTTGAAATTATTTTAGTTTCACCTTACTTGCTTCCTTATGCCTGTTCTCTGCAATTCTGGGGAAGACTCTGTCCCAAACGCAGTGGTTGTAGAGCACGCGCCGTCGGGTGACGATGAGTGCCTGCCCTGTGCGTCAGCCTCCAGGCCCCAGACCCGACCCAGAGTCAGGCCTGGTTAGGCAGGGGGGTGGGAAGAGGCAGCCCGCTGCCTCCGGCAAAACTGGGCGGCCTGGAGCTGCCAGAGAGCAGACGGTGTCCGGCGGGGCGGCAGGGAGTGCTGGTGCCTCCGGCCCGGTGCTTGAGCAGGGCCCGGCGCTGAGGGGTGGGCGCCATCTTAGTGTGGCCTCGGCGCCTGGCACCGGCTGCACGCAGCAAAGTTCAAGTGAGGCTGCCGCTGGGGAGGGTTTGTGCTGAGGAGCCATTACAACACTGCGGTGGTAACATTGCAAGAACAATTCAAGGTACTATTTTTTCATTATTTTATTACAAGTTTTTCTTTTTTTTTTTTTTTTCCCTTGGGAAAGGCTTACTGCTGTGTGGAGCAGCAATCATGCACCATTACAGGCCTGTTAAGGGTAAATTAATTTCTCTAGATATTTAACAGATTAGCACCCATCTTTCTATTTATTGACTATTACTGTCAACTTTTCATACATCTGTCTCATCAGCGGTACTTTTTTAGAAGCTCTCTTCCAGGTTTATTTTAGTTTGTAGCATTACTGCTCTTTCCAGAAGAGCTCCCTTGCTCTCAAAGTGTCGTCGGCGCTGCCCAGGGTTTGCCCTTGGCTTCTACTTTTTACACACCCAGGCAGGCCCCAAATAAATAGAAGTGACCAAAGGAGAAGCGTGGGTTTCAGAAGTAGCTGGAGTACCCCAATTTTCCCTGTTTTTGTTGTGGCCTGTGAGAAGCAGGTGGGCGTTGTGTGCCGGCCAGGGCAGGCTGGCTCGTTGAAGGTGGCTTCATCTGAAACGCTCGTGTGACTTCCACTGGTGTAAAGTGGTTTTACAGGGGCCCTGATTTTTAATGCTGACTAAAATGACACCACACAAAAGTATATGTGACAACAAATTTCTTTATACTCTTTACATAAACTGGGCAATGTTTTCTGTTTTCATGTATCACACTTTGTCTTATTATTATGTGAACAATGAACATGAGAGAAGAGTCTTTTATTTCTCAGTTTACCAAAGCCGCTATTTTAGACTTGCACGGCAATTTTCAGTTAAAGGACTAGACAGACATATAGCATCCTCTCCATTTCAACACCACTAACATTTTCTGTGCCTATTCACCTGTCATTAAGCTCACATATCCTGAATCTCTCACATGAAGGTTGGTTGCCATGGAAAGAACTGTGATCCCATAAATGAATATATTCTGTGTAAGAAAAACTTGAACATAGATCTGATACTATTCCAATAATGTGGAGAAAAACATGTGAAGGAATGGAAGCAAATAATGTAAAAGTGAATGGGTATTTCCTATTTAATATTCACATATATTCAAGATGTTTGTATTGTAATATTATGTCATGTCTTGTGCATACTCTAAAATACTGATTATCCAGGCTGAAACAGTAAAACGTAACACTGCACTTTTGCTAAGAATTTTGAATTACTGACTCATTAAATAGAGCTAGGGTAGTACTAGGGGAGTACATTCTCAACAAA
>JAVJGG010000021.1:22733843-22791197 GCA_035590195.1 Aviceda cuculoides | reverse complement strand
CCCTGTTTTTTTAATCTATTGTAATCTTGTGTCTATGCAATACAAAAATAATTACACATACTTTTTTCCAACAGAGTGTCTTTTGGGTTTGGTATGAATTAATCATTGGCATTCCATTGTGCTATAAACAAATGTTTTTCCTTTTTCATAAGGCTGGACACACCAATACTATTAAAGGAAACTGTTATGTAATAGAAGAGTACACAAATGTGCTGAGTTATGGATGCAAAAAACGCAGCACAATTCTGAATTTTTTATGGCCTGACTTTTTCACCATTTTCTCATGAGAAATGTAATTAACTTTATATCAAATTTGTAATAGAATGAGAAAAGTAATTTGCTTTATCTATCATATTAGTGTCATAATTGATTCACATGAAGGCTGATGTTTGTCAAATATTTTCCTCAGGACTTCTGTAAAAATTTCTTTTTTTTCTTTTTTCTTAAGTAGACTATCAGCATTCAGCTGAATACCTTTAATGATGCTGTGCTCCAAATCCCTTTTTGTGCCCCATATAAATATGTATTTATAGGTTACCACATGGCATGTGCTTAGTGGTTATGTGCCTGGAATCCTGCTGTGAAATGACAATTCATGGACAGCCACCATGAAGCAGCAGGCTTGATTTCAAAGGAAAGCGGTTTTTACTGTTTGTGTACAACAGTAGTGGTCACTCAGGATCCTGAGTAAAGACAAGGTTTTTGCTTTTCTTTTTTTTTTTTTTTCCTTTTTTTCCTTGCTTTCCTTCTCAATACATTATTTTCTCTGGATCAGCTCTTTCAGCATTGTCATGTACAACCACGGCATCACTATGTTTTTCACAGTGGGCAAGACTGAGCTTTGTGGGGCCTTATCCTTGGCTTCTAATGAAAGTTTTGCCTTTCTATCTGGAAATTTAGAGAGCTGGGGGAGGTGAACATTGAGATTAGGGGAGAAAGAATGTGTTTATGGTAGAGTATTGTAAGTAAGTGGCTTTCTTCCAGTACTGGTGTAAAACTTTAAATTAATACAAAATAAACCCATGGTGCTATTATCTTGGCTGTGATTTGACTATTGGATCAAGATTAAAGAATGTTCACACATTGCTGAGCTGTTAAGTTCGGTATTGCTATTTAAATAACTCTTCAGTTTACTCCTACGCAAGCTTATAGTCAAAGGTCTCTGCAAAGCATTTGATGGTAAAATTGGGAAATCATGAATGTTCTCATCTGTTTGTATCTTTGTAAGAGGAATATCAGGAAACAAACAAATATTGTGACTGTGAAGTCCTTAATTTTAAGCATTTTGAGTTTGACTCTTCTGGATATAAAGCAATCCTAATATGCCAGTGCCATTCCTGTACTTTATCTATTGTTAAAGATATATCCTGTCATGGTTAATTTTGGCTGTGAGCTTTGAGAAGTAACAACCATGCGTCAATAATTAAAGGCATCATCACAGCTGAAGCTTCGTTAGTTATCTTTATTTCCATCTTGGTATCTCATGAGTCAAGAAAAGCAATGGTAACATTAAGAAGATTATTTTTAGAAATGTCTCAAGTAGAATGCATGAATGTTAAAATATAGATTGACTTTCTTTACTACTACAAAGTCTATTTTTGTCATTTCAGTATTTTCATTATTAGTCACTATTATCCTGTGACTTAAGTGCCCCTTGCTAGAATTCTGTGTTGGAAAAGCACTGAGTCTTGGTTTTGGTGAGTTTGGTTAGGGCTATTCTTCAAGTGATCACAATCAGTCCTGCCTACAATAGAGTAGTGAGTGCTACCCAAAAAACTCCTGAGTTTGTAACCAAGGCTGCCAGTGACCCATTGAGTGACCTTATAAAGGAGATGATATTCCCTTTCCTCATCTTGGTTTTCTATCTGTGACATGAGAATAATAATTCTGACTTACTGAAGAAAAGCTCATTAAAGCTATATATGCATTAGTGATTGAGGTTTGAACCTCACTTTGGTGCTCTGTAATGCAATATGCCTAGTGAATGTTGTTGACATACTTTCTTTAAAACTGTTAGTTCAGTATGAATACAGGGAGAAGAGGGCTTTGAACAGAAGACAGTTCTTTTTTTGAAGTGAACTTGCATACACTACATGCTGAGACAAGGACGTATTGTTCTATTTTACACAAGTTACTCAAGCTCTGCATCTAGGGTTACACAGGAGACTAAGGCAGAACCAAGGACCTAACTAAACATTCAATGGCTTATCAAGAAAATAATCTTCTATATCTGGCTTCTCTTTGTACTCATTTGGGCGCATCCTGCGTATCTAGTGATAAGAACTATTTAAATTAAGAGAAAAAAGAATGAAACTCTTGGCAAAGACCCCACTGGGCAATACGTTTCATAGTTTTCCAGTATGGGTATACTTCACTGGCTAAGCAACATCTCTCCTGACAGGTATCTGAAAAGTTAAATCTTAAAATTATGAGGGAGCTAGACACGTCTCTAGATATAAATTCTACCTCAGTGTATTGCACAAAAATGTTATGGTAACTGGTAGATTAATAGACTGGAGACAATGCTTGGTCTGCTGGGTTTGTGACAGAAATGTTTGTGAAGCAACAGTAATTAGATACATCCTTCTGATACAGACCCTAACATAGCGAACTATTTAAGTGCAGACACCTTCTGAAATTGCAAACAGGCCTGCTGAAATGCACTACACTTCAAAAATACTTCCCCTACCTCTCATTAACATTTTTGTCAAATTTCTAGAACTTGAGTGACCAAAACAAATAGATTGCTTCGAGGTGAGCAGGGGATCAATGGTCAGGCAGTGCACCATTTATGAGAAACAAAAGTAAAGCAGGTAGTTACAAACCAAACCTCCTGTGTAACATCCCATTTCAGCCGACTTGAAATTGCTGGTGATTCCCACAAACGGAAAGAGTTTAAAATCTAGAAACCTCATAGTGCTTCACATTTAGTCATAGGGAATAACTTTTGCAAAGACTTTTGTCCAAGATTTGGTCTTGGACCTAACATGACTTCCCTTAAGTCACCTTCCATTTATCTTCTTTAAGTAGCTATTACACTAAGCTTTCATAGAATGAAATTACATGTTGAATTTTTTTCTGATAAATGTTTGTGCTAGAGTGTTATTGTTAAAATAATTATTGAAGCATTGATTTATCCATTTTGATGGCACTACACATTTCAGTCCATCTGAATGTGTTTGTGTATTTCTTCTATGGTAATTCATAGTAAATAAGTCAATTTTATTATACGTTAAGTATTCATCCTGTAGATAGATAATTGTTCATTTCTTTGTGAGCTTTCTGATCAATATGTACATAAATACATACAGGAGATGAAGCAAAGCACTTTCTTATAGTAAGTTAGCATGCAATGAGTTTGGCTAAGCAAGACTTTCTCCAGTAAGAGATATTTTTTTGTATAAAAGTAATGAATATTAATTTTTAAAAGTTTAGTTTCTTCCAAAGTGTTCTGTATGCCTTTAAGTACACATAAAATATAAACATTTACAAAACATTAACCCAAACCTTGTGGAAGTTGATGAGAAATACATTGAGGGCTCCAGGGACTTGATCCTCGAAATAATTATGCCCACGAATAACATAATGTTTGAAAAGATTACAGTTGAGTTTAAATGAGTGTGTTAGGGTAAGGCTAAAAACATGAATGTGATGCAAACGTGTAAAGATCATGATATGGCATGGTAAGAACACGACGTTTCAAGTATGGTCTCCAGCTGATGAACCTGCTTGTGGAACACGGACAGGAGTGAAGTCCCAGATTAGAACAACCAAACCCTTGGAAACTCTCTAGAACATGTCCAGCAAAGTCGGATAATTAGTTTTCCAAAGGAAATTTTAGTAGGCCTAGTGCCAAGTCTGTCAACAATACCTCTGAAAGTGATAAAGATGAGCAGTCGCTGGTATGTGTCGCCTCTTATGTAAGACATGCATCCTATAATGTTTTTTGAATGTATTTGTGGTTAATATGAGAAACTTCTGTTAATCCTTTAAGTTATTTATAGCCTTTTTGCTGACTTTTTACAATATGTTGAACACTGTTTACAGTGTGTACAGTGCTTACCATAACAGGATTTTGTGGCAACTGGGGCCTTGGGTTATACTGTGCCAACACTGGTCAGCGATACCAGTGTTTGTACGTAACACTTTATTACTAGAAAACATCCTAAAGGACAATGTTGGAACCATCTGTAATTTTGGTTCTATAAACAGCAGGCCAGAGAAAAATCAAAGAAATGAAAGCAGGAGTACTTCAAGTTTATATATAAAGTAATAAGCCAAAATGAGAAAAATGCTTTTACCTGAAGTCAATGGAAGTGAAGTGACTGACTTAGAGACACACAGAAGTTCTGTGGCATACCTGGGAAGTGACTGATGGTCTCCAGAATCTTCATTCAGTAGCTTCACTTTGAGATAATACTTACTCTCCAGTGTACACTTGCTTAAGCTTATTAGCGAGAGGGGTAGAGAAGCGCGGAGAAAGTGTGTTGAGAGTTTTAACCTTCTGTTTCCACCCTAATTATTCAGAATTCTTTTTTTAAAGTGAGTTTTGGTGAGTGGACTAATTTGCCATATGCCCATTCTTGGATTTGTGGCAGAGTTACCGAAGCTTAGTCTACCCACTGGTCTTCTCAGTGTCTGGTCTTGGACTATGTGAAGCACATACAGTGCTTCCAAAATGGATACAACCTTTGTTAATACACACTTTCAATGACAACAGTGGCTTCCTCCTAATCAATGCTGGCTGAACCTGTTTTTATGATGTGTCCTAATGGAAACTACCTGATTTTCCTGTTTTACCAAATGACCAAAGAAAGTGTCTGCCCACTGCTTTTATACAGAAAGCTAGTTGCTCCCAAACATATACATTTGACCTGTAATTCCTCTTCCTAAATTTCTGATAATATAAGGTCTTGTTTAATGACTACTATTTGAAAAACAGATGACAGCCACTGAAAATGGTGTTAAACCTTTCTCCTTTGTATTTAGATGGGTGATTTAGACATCAGATTTTAATGTTATAAGGCTTCATTTTACTTTTTTTAATTGTTCTTTTTAAACTTTTTTTTGTAATTTAAAAGTCTGTTCTGCCACTGGCTAGCTTAATTTTTTTCTTATTTGGACTTCCTGTTGGAGAACATTTGCATTTGAAAGCTTTTTTTGGGCCTTGCTCTGGAGATTATTGTGAGGAAGTGTGGATGTGGGGGAGGTTTTACTAATTATGAATTCCTCTCTCCTGTTGCCGCTCAGAATACTGCAGAGCTTTCAAAGAGCACTGTGAAGTAATCTGAAGGAAGTTCAGTGTGGTGAAGACCATGGGAACATCAAATTTCATAGTCTTCGTCTGACACTAATATCATATTTAAACATTTTCCTTAAAAATGTGGCAGCTATCATCAAACCTCATATATAATTACACAGTATATGCTATATTTTATATATGCCTAGATTAAAATAAACATAAAAGTTGATTTAGGAAGAGTATGAGATTTGGTCCTTTTGTCACTTATCCCCCCACCACTTTAATGTTATATTTATATAGGTCTGTTGATCTCAGTGAATTTACTCTAGAGCTTAGTGCTCCATACTATAATCAATGTCTCAGATACCCGGGGTAGAGAAGCTGGAGCATTCATGTCACACAAATCCACAGGTGTAATATCTAGAGTGAGCTCAGTTTTGGAGATGTCCTTTGTATCCCACCAACACAAAGACTTTCCTATCAGGCAAAAAGGATCTTCTTGGGGGGAGAGTGATTATTTTTTGCTGTCTGTATGATCTCTGCTCTTTTCTGGAATTACACTTTTCTGTGCTAGGGAAACAGAATTTCTTAGTTCACTTAGGCAGTAAAAATTTGGAAGAACTGAGGTAGTCAGTAGTATTTTTCCCTTGAAGTCATGATTTTTTGAGACTAAGATTCTGTCATGCTGTAGGCTGAATGAGGTTGGGAGTAGGTGACTGGAGTGACCACTTTTAAGAGGTAGGGATAAAACCACAGGTCATGGGAAAAATATCTGTTACACATCTTAATTAAAATTCTAAATATTGCATTTTGACCCTGGCATGTTGATTACAGTGTGTTTTCTGGGTATAAAAAGTCTAGACAGCTATATGCTTGTGAACATGTGAAAAAAGGTGGAAGAGACTGGATCTAGCTGATGTGTAGTAGGATCTGTTTCATTGTATGTGTTTGAAGAAACTGAAATAAGAGAAAAGTAACTACTGGCAAAAATGGCGTAGTTGCATTTTACTGATGTGTGATTATTTTTAGTGTAAGCTAAGAAAAAAATTATATGCCCACATCAGGGAATTGAAAACTAAATGTGAAATGAATGTGAGGTAGACAGTTAATATGAGTGCTATTTTTATGAAGCTAGGTATTTTACCTAATTTAAGAAGCAAGTCGTCCCTATCAGAGGGTATGAAATGAGGAGGCTTTACAAATAATCCTTCAGATGATCATAGGAAGAGCATTCAACTAATTGAGCAGACATCTTTGCAACCCAAATTTTGTGTACTCTAGTGTACAGAAGGAAATGAAAAAACTTGGAAAATGAAGAGGTTTTTGTGAACCTTTCTGTCGTTTGTATCAGGTCAAAATAAACCACCTGAGGACCGGGAAAAATTAATGCAATGTTTATCAATATGGACCTGAGACAGACTCAGAAATGACAGACTAGACAGGTTGATGTCAACTGTGTGTAATACCTCAGAAGCTGTTTTAAAGGACAGACAAAGCAACATCTGAAATGCGAAGTTCAGCTGAGGTTTGCTAAAATGAAAAAAAGCAGATCTGTAAAAATTCTTAAAAAGTGAGCATGGTGATTACTAATGAAGTAGACTTTAAAGTAAAGAAATCTAAATTGTTTCTAAGTTTGTCAGTTGAATATGTGTGAGAGGAAAGCTGTATTTTATTTATTTAGGGCTAAGGATGGCTTCCCACTTTGTTTGAAAGTATTTATGTTCATACTGTGCTCACTACTAGCCTAAGCCATAAAATGCTGTTGTTCTCCTCATTAGTATAAGCTCAATGTCAGACAATTTAGCTGACATGGCAGATATTTAAAAAAGAAATTTCAGATTCACTTTCTGCAAATGGTTCTTTTGTGAAGCAGCCCTGTCTGAGTCAATGCAACTGAACCAAATTAATGGAATGAAACCTTTTCAAAAACGTCGTTATTCTTCGCTAAGTTCACATTTTATCCTTAGTCTGTGACGGGCCTGTGTACATGTGGAAGCCATACCATCCCTAGATTCACCTTGCAGGTTATGTCAGTGGAGAGTACGACAGCATGAGCGAACACGGAGATGGATCCTGTCCCATACTAGGGACAAACAACTCCACAGCACTTTGCTGGCTGTGTTGAGAAGTCAGTGCTGCTCTTTCTACTGTACCAGCCTAGAAAGCCTACCTTTTTACATTGTTTGTCCACATGACAAGAGTCACTTTAATTTTAATTCGTATTTTTATTTATTGGTTATGATCTTGCTAATTACTTTTTAGCTGGTTTAGGTATGGATCAAGTTATGTATAATATAGTATCCATACTATAAATGCAAATCTCTGGTGAAACAACTAATAGCATCTTAAAAAGTACATTTCAGAAGTCCAATTCACCAAGATTAGTATTTGTCAAATACTCCCTTGAGACTGACTTGCTTTCCTGCCTAACATGGCAATCTGCCCCTCTTGTCTCATACTGTTATGGCATTTAAAAACTGTCAAAAATGTTGGCAGTAGTCTCCTTTTCTAAATTCCTTGCTGACTAGCTTGCAAGTGCAACTATGTGCAACAGTTTTTGTGAAAACTAGATGAGAATACTGTAATATAGGGTGAACAATGAGTCAAGAGTGAGGACAGGAGTGAGTTTAGAAAATGCTGGTAGGTCACATTCAATTCTTTCTTTGTCCTTCCATGCCAAATATTTGAGTCTGGAGTGCCCTGTAAGATCTTAGAGTTATCTGAAGGAGATGGCAATAACTGACATGAAATGAAAAATTTTTCTTTGACCCATCTCCTTTTGTGAAGTTTTGTCCTGGTTATTAATTGGCAGCAGCTTTTTCTTTTTAGAGGTAAGCTCCCCCAACCAGACAAAGCAAACAGCCTCAAACTTCTCCCAAGTGCAGACTAAAACTACAGAGCCAGGAATTAACTAATTTTGTTTGTTTTCACACCACTTGTACTTCAGCACTGGAACAGAACAACGATATGTTGAGGTGTACGCCACCATGGTGAAAAAGTTTACATTCAGTTTCATGTTGCAACCTATGTGAGGCTCACAGAAAATGTGAGCTGATTCATATTTCCCAGATAGTTAATTAGTTTTATTGTGGGAACAGGACCATTCTATTGAAGAAATATAAGTTGGAAAATACCTGTATTTGCTTAACTGGTAAAATAACTGTGGTTCTCTTCCTGTTCTTTAGATGTGTGGCAGACTCTTCATGTCTGCCTTCTTGGTCTGCTGCATTAAGTTTACTGTCACTAACATGTTTTGATTCTGTCCTCTTCCTAATTATGAGTCTCCAAAAGACAAATGGATATTCCCACTTCTCTTTCAGAGATGTTTGTTGGGGTTTTTTCTTTTATGGAGAGGAAAGCAAAAAAAAAAAATCTTTGTCAAAATAATAATACTAGAGGCTAACCTTATGGAAAATAAACAAGGTATGGAAATTAATCCTACCTTGGAATCTTTACATTGCTATGAAAATGCCTGTGGCCTAGCATTCATGTTGAGCATAAAATCCTCAAACTGTAAATCCTAACTCTGTTTCTTATATTTTCTCCATTAAAGACACAGAAAAACTTGCATATCTTTTAGTGGCATCCCAGCGATGTTCACACATGAGATACTCACTCCTGAATCAAACACTAGCCTGCAATAGCATTAAAATAATGGGAAGGAGAATATACGGATGCTGTTTGAATTAAGGGCAAATGTGGACATTCCCTTTGTTCTCTGCAAAAGTTTATTTGAGAACACTCAAACTATTAAAAATAGAACTAGGATTTTTAAAAAAAAGTATTTAATGAAAGCCCTCGTTTACAGACATGTTAATGTTTGAATTATTTTCCAGTGAAAATTACAGCTGAAAACAGCTACCCTTAATTTATTTTTGATGCAATAACAAACCCCATGTTTTTCAAGGAAGTATTTTATTTGTAATTCAGTGCTTTGGCATTTATTGTTGTTATATCTTTTAAGAATATGTATCAAGAACAGGATGTATTCTCTTCTAGTTTTGTGAATAAAAGGCTAGGAATTATCATTGAAACAAATATTTCAAGTTTTCAGACTTGTGTTGTTTTAATTTCATGTTTGTATGTTTAATGCAGTTGCACCTTTTCTATTTCAACCACACTGAAAAAAAAAAAATAATTCTCACAATAAACCTTTAAGTTTGGTACTGTTATTTAAATACTAGCATTGGTAGTGGTGGCTAGTCTCCACATGGAATTAGTGATTGTAAATCATTCAGTTTAGTAAATGAAAAAAGACATTTGTTTTTCAGAAAGTGGTGATTTCCTACATCTTAATAGGAAGTTTTGTTTAGGATGCCCCAAATGGAATGCCACAATCACAAATACTTTTTTTTGTTTTATGTCCATTTCTGCAGGTAGCAGAGGAGATCCAGGAGGAAGAGTCCAATTTTCTCATCTTTGCTGAAGAGATCTGGGAGTAGAGGCTTGACATTGCACGTGGTACAGAATGGCATGTCTCTAGAACAGGGAAGGTAAGGGCTTCACATGCAGGGTTTTTTCCAAGTAATTTATTCTTTATATCTTAAATGTAATTGCCAATTCTTTGGCAATTTTGACTTTAGTAAACATCAGGTTGCATTTTGCTATACAAAAGAATCAAGAACCAGTACTTTGCAGTGCAGCTCTACACTGTAAATTTGTATTACTGTTGGTCAAGCTTTGAGCATCGTGTTAGATCGGGAAAACATTTTAGGGTAAATATGGTGTTTGTAGAAATAGCAATGGTTAAGGTCATGAGGTAAAACATTAAAAGAATGTTTTAAACATTTTAATGTGGCTCTTTTGGCTATGTGAAGCTTTTGAATCATGTATAGACGGTTCACATCTTTGTAACACCCATGACATGACTTCTTAGTTCTGAGTCAGCAGTTATCTAAATTCAGCAAGCATTTTTACTTGCACAAGATTGTAAGCTCACAATTAATGCTAGATGTGCTGAGGACTAGGGATTCGTGAGACTTCTCAATCAGTTAGATTTGAATTGAGAACTCTGAGAGGGCATAAAAGGCTGTGGTGGTTGTTTTAAGCAGCTGTGTCTCAGAGAAAATGAGAAATATCATGGCAGCCTCAGAGGATGAGTTGAGCTGCTTCTTTGCTGCTGTGTGGCTATAGAAAAAGGTCTGGTGAGCTAACACAAATGCATTCATTAAACAATCAGGATTTTTGCAAGATCATGTCTTGTAATGAAGATCTCACACATAGACAAATTGCAAAGTTCAGGCTCCAAAGTAGACTACTGCAGTATTGCTCCTTTCCTTAGAAAAGGCTTCTTCTTTTGCCAGCTCAGGTTGTGGTTAGCTGGTGTCATTAAATGCTCATTAATAGTGAAACCAAGCCCTGCAAATGTTTTCCACATTTGGACTGGGGTTCAAGCCTCTGGACAACACAAAATCAGAGATGGGGCTTTCTGTCTAATGAGGCTGCACTGGAAAAATTTGTGTCAAACATCGTGAAGTGACTTAACTGACTTAATTACGGACAAGTAAGCTCTGTATTCAAGTGATCTATTATTAATAAAATAATCCTTATCAAGAATATTGGTCATCTGTTTCATTGCTTTCCCATGATAAAGTGGCTTTCTCATCGGAAATAATGTTACGGATTGGCGCAAATCAAATATTCTTGATGTCTTATGTTCTTCTTACTGCATGCAAACTGAACACAGATGTGAACTGTAGGAAAGTGGCCAGTTTTTCTGTCAATTTGGCAGGGAGTTTATGGAAAGCCTTACAGTAGCCGGCAATTTTGGGGACTGCAAAAAGGTCGGACATACTTTTATTACATAAATGTGTATAGCATTACCCCTAATAAAATTTTTCTCCTTTCTTTTTCCTCCTCAACTGCTGTTTTAATTTGCAGTGAGGAGAGAGTGGAGACTTCTTTTATGCTATTTTAATCTTTGGGGTTTTTCCTTTTTTTTTTTTTTTTTTTTAATCTATGCATCACTTTTATTAGGCTACAAATGGTATTTTACATTGTAATAAACCAAAGGCAAATCTGATTTTATGCAGTTTGCTGAGAAGACACGTGAAAAGAATTGAAATGTAAATTAGCACACAACACTGAGAAATATGCTGAAGATTTTAATGGCATTTATATCACAATAAAACCAAGTAGTATGTATAGATTTGCAGTGTAGCAAAACATTCTGCACAAATAAGATGCATTCAATGCCATCTGCAAGGAGTTACATACCTGCAAGCCTTTAATAATTTTTTTTTTTATTTAGTAATGATAATAGTATGAATTTGGATGTGGTAAATTTTTTTTGAGGGAAGTTATTGAGGGTGAAATGGATTATGGGTGAACACGCCAAGTGCTACATGCAGAAAGAAGTGGTCTTTTAAAATCAATAAACATCACTTAGTTTAAACCACTAAGGATCTACATACATGTTTTTGGAATTACAAGTTTGTTATGTTTTAATGTGATATTGGAGCAACTTGTGGTTGAATCTTGTCAGCACAGTAGTCCACAGTCTTGTTATTTTTCTGTTTTTCAAAGTAGAGTATACACCAGTACATAAACGTTTAAATAACATTGAAACAGATCTGCACAGAAAACAATATCTCTCAGATTATTTTTTTTCTTTATAAATAATCCCTGTTGAAGACTCTACTAATGATTGAAAAGGCCATGAAAAGGAGCACTTACAGGCATATATCTAAAATACACTGATCTAAAGGATGCACATTTGCACTTTTGTTCTGGACACAAGTGCAATTGGTTAGACCGCATGGGGAAATACTGCCAGTGAAGCATAAGCAATGCTTGAAATCCCAGATAAAATTTGGAAATTTTCATCTCAAACCATCCATGAAACACTTTTTTTCACATAAAAAAACCCCAGTAAAACAAAACCAAACCCTCCCTACTTAATTTTGTGCTTGAATCAGTTTCTTGATGCTTCACAGTTATATTATCCAGCTTATACCACCCTCAACTCCCAGGCCCTTCAAGTGTGTGAGTGTATTTGTGTGTGGATGTGTATGGATAAACAAACAAGACCTGACTGTTTCAAAGAGGTAAGCAATAAGAAGGAGCGGGATTGTTTGTCAAGATTTGTAGTCCTATAAGTAATGAGATGAAAATAGAAACAAAAAAAGAGAGAAGACTGAGTGCCAAAACATATCTCAAAATTTTTTAACTATGGAGTCTGGAGAACATGGGAACTGATAAAAGCCTCATAGTTCAAGACATTTAGAATTCAACAGGCCTAAAGATTAGAAAATGGTCTTCAGAAAACAGTCCAACCGTGGAGGAAGACACGTTTTGTTGATGTAGTTTACTTCTGATGTATTTCCAGCATCTTTCACAGCTCTCTGGAGCGTACTTCTTCGGGCTGCAGTGGAGTAGGTCTTCACTGGCTGCAGACACAGCAACTGATGCTTTTTGTCTTCAGACCAAGCCAATTTTCTTTCTTCACGTTGCTCTTTTGGTAATTATTCCATTTTGACGGTAAGAAGCTCAAGAGTGTTCTAAGCCTTCAAAGAACTCTATTACTTCTACTGCAGTTTATACATGGTAGAGCTTGATGGGGAATCTGAGATTTGTTCTAGCAACATTAGCATTTTAATATTGTTATTATGTATAGAGCCAGGATGAATCTTGCAGCCAGCATTCATCACAGTAGAGAACTGCCAACCCATAAATGGTCTTACTGAAACTATGCAGTTACTCATAGAAGAGTAGCAGACATAAATCTTAAATCTTTTTACTACCAAAAACTTAGTTAAAAATGTGACATTTTATTTTGTGGAACAAAATCTGGAACAATTCTGGTTTCATTGAAAAAGTCTTTAATTAGGATTGATTTGAATTCAAAATTGCATCTGTACTTATCTTGCTTATTAAAATATATCTGATGACCTTTCTCATTTCTATACCGAATATATTTAAAGCAAATTATCCTGTGTGCCTCCACACGTTGCTGTTGCACATACCAGAACAATATGAGCTCCCTCTTGTGGTCGAAAACTACCTCTCATTCTCCAAAGTGAATCGAGTACCTTTAACGAAGCGGCTAAAGTATTTCAAAAGTTTCTTGTGTAATTCCTGGACTTCATTAAAGGATAACTCCCTGATGTCCTTCAGTATTAGTGAGAGAAGAGATTTAAAAGCATGGCACAAAAAAGGATAGGACTGGGGGTCATTCTAACCAGAAAGTAGAAGCTTTTCTAAATACATTGTGTTTAAAATCCTGAATAACCATGCCAGATAAGCAAGTAGAGAGTTCTTAGTCTAACAGAACATATTTTTTAGCCATTAACATCGAGATAAGAAGCATGTTTTCATTAAGATGGAAAGAATAATTAAACAACTTCTGGGCTGAAAGACACTGCAAAATAAGCTACTCATTGTAGGCACTTAAAGATTGAAAATTCTTAGAAAACTGTGGAGAAAAACAGTCTTCCCACACAAAAATTATAGTCAGGAAGTGACAACTTAATCAGTAGTACTAATTTACAGGTTTGCAGCCCAGAGTCTGCTTATAATTGTTGCTTGTTTACCAAGATTACTTTTGCTCCTGTTAGTGAATCAGATGGAAAACAGTATAATGACACTGAAATTGTGGCTGATTTAGTCTGTACTTGATGCTTTTTCTTGAGGGAGTTAATGTCACGTGGTTCTTGCCCTGTGTTTACAAAACACGGGGAAACTAGAAACTTAGACTTACTTAAATTAAAATAGCATACAAAGTCATAGACTCATATTCTGTGTCAAATAGAGACTTTGTTTTCTAATCTGTGATTTTTATTTTTGAATAGCCAAGTTGTTTATTTTTAGAAAAATATTTGCCAATTGGGGGACCAATGGCAAGTGAGATCTTCTGGTTTGATTGGTGCAATGGTTATGGACACCTAACAGTTGTTATAATGACATCTTAAATGGTTTATTTTGGATGATCCTTTTAACTATTTTAGATCACAGTGAGAAATACTGAACATCAGCTTTTGCATCGTATGATCAAGGTGTTGCAAAAGATCTCTCCTACTCTCCTCGAGGAGTTTAGGGGTAGCAATTCCGTTGTCATCTGTGTGATAGCTTTAGTTTATCTGGGAAGTAATCCAGGAAAAACAAGTCAGAAGGTATTTCCCTGAAAGGAGGTATATGTAGACAAGGTGACAATACACCTCCTCAGTGTTGAATGAGAGATGGATTGGGATTGTTCATCAATCTTTTACCAAATGTCATTTCTTTGGCAGAAGACAAAAGTTGCCTAAAAGAGTTAGAGACCTTAGAAAGAACTGAAGAATAATCTGAGTGAGGGAAGGGAATCAGAAGACTTTATTTAGAAAGTGTAATTTATGCCTTTTTATAATTAGATTGATACCTTTGTTCTAGAATAGATTCTCTTGAACATGAGCATGGATTTGATTATATTCAGGAACAATTCAAGCCACACTTTCAAAAGCTACCTGCTGGGGTTTTTTGGTGGCAAGACTTTTAACAGCGCTGGCTGCATGCAGTTCAAATGAGCAGTAGTGAATATTTCTATTAAAAAAGAAGAAAACATGGGAATATCTAATCATAGAGACAAACCTGTTATCATCATCTGAGAACTGACCTTACGAAGAGAAAAGATGGAGACAAATGAACAGCTCTGCTTTCTAGAGTTCAGATAATTCGTCAAGCTGTCGAAGAGAATGTTTTTTCCATTTATCAGATTGTTCTATTCTTTTGAAATGCTTAAACCTTCTGTCAATCACTTTTGAGCTCACTTGTTTAGTTTTCAAACATTCTCCAGCCTACCTGCAGAAGAGCTTTAACAAATGGTGATTTCCTTTAAAGCATAGTTTACTGGTGATTTCCTTTAAAGCATAGTTTACTTTAAGAAACATTTTCCAATCCATATGTGGTTATAAAATTTAAAGTAAAAATAGGATGATGAAAGCTTAGCTGAAGAAATCCATTGGTAAACATATTGATTTTTTACTACTTCTTAATTAGAAAATGATAATATTGTGGCTTTCCTAGAATAGCAGTTTTGATATGCTACCATTACTTTATTAATTCACACTTATTTTTCCTGCTTTTCCATTTTTTCTTTTGCTTTCTTTCTTACACTCTTCAGTTCATTTGGTTGATTTGTCTTTCTTTTCTTGCTCTTACTTCCTTAACTACCACACCATATGAAGCCAGAGAAAACCTCACTAGCTCATAGCGTTGCTTAGCAATGTCATGCATCTCTTGTTGTCTGTTGTGAAGCCATGCTATCCTGGTCTTTCAACAAAGATTGCTACATCACTGCTTTGCTATAGGTCCATTTTTTTCCCTGAGATTTCTGATAAGAGATGATGTGTCTAGACAGCATACATAAGAGATTACTTTCTATCCATTATAATATAATTAGACCAAGCCATACCAAAGCTCACCAAGATTTTATGTTTAAAAGGTCAACAGCTTTTATTCCATATTTCAAAGATAAGCACCTTACATTGAGCTTAATATGTAGAGTGCTGCGCCTGAAAGAAAAGGAACTTCAAAAGATTTCTCCTTCTATTATATCATTCAAAACAGACATTTGATACTGTAATACGTCCATTTTAACTTCTGTGATTCATGGAGCTAGAGATAAAAATAGGTCGGCTATGCCCCTACTGGTACAGGATTATTCCCTGAAATATATTTTCTATTTCTATGTCCAGAGTAGATTTAACTATCTCAAGCGAGGATTTACATTTATTAAAGTGGAGGGCTGTTCTTTGGTGGTCTTAATACATTATCATTTATTATTTGTATTATGGCAGCAACTGGAGAGCTCAACTGAAATTAGGATCCCACTGTGCAAGGTACTCTATGAACACATAGCATGAAGTAGTTTTTCCCCTGAAGGGTTTACAGTTTAAATAGATAAAACAAAGATCGAGAAAGTGGCTGTAACAATATCCCCGTTTTAGTAAAGCACAACTAAAGCAAAGAGAGATGAGCTGCTCCTGGGCTTGCTGATAATATGTATAACAGACCTGATAAGTGAGTCCAGAGCTGCTGCATTCTAGCCTTGTGCATTACCTAGAAACAGGTTTTTGTGATTGAAGTCAGCTGTCCTTGGAGGATTTTTTTTTTCTTCTCTAGCTTCTTGCCTCTTTTGGGATTTATAAAGTTCACCAGATTACTCTGAATTATTCAATTTCCAATGATAAATAGTCTTGCTCATTAATTATACCACTCAAACATCTGAATAAACTTATCAGATAACCCACTTTTTTAGAACTGACTCCATTGTTCACCAAACAACTTGTAGAGTTTTTTCATTTTGTTTTCTCCCCTTTCTCTGCCAGCTTCTTTCTTAACTCTTCTCTGAGTTCATTATATCTTTCTTTAGCTTTCTAATTCAAAATTCCTAAAATTGAATGCAGTATCACTGAATAGTTTTGCCAAAGTTCTGCTAAACAGAGAAGTTGGCTTTAGTTTTTCCGAGTAATCACTGCCTGGCATATTCTATAACTGGAAAGATTTCTCCCTGCAAATATTCCTCTGCCTTGTAAAGATCACTGAGGCAAATCTGAGCTAAAACAATACAGCATGGTTCTAAACAGCTTAGTGTTATAAAGCTAGCATGTCAAGTTTGCAGACTTTTAAAAACAAACTGTTGTGGTTTAACCCCAGATGGCAACGGAGCACCACCCAGCCGCTTGCTTACTCCCGCCCTGTGGGATGGGGGAGAGAATGGGAAGGGTAAAAGTAAGAAAACTCATGGGTTGTGATAAAGACAACTTAATAGGTAAAGCAAAAGCTGCGTGCTCACGCAAAGAAAAATAAGGAATTTATTCACCACCTCCCATTGGCAGGCAGGTGTTTAGGGCCATCTCCAGGAAAGCAGGGTTCCATCACTCTTAACTGCTACTTGGGAAGACAAACGCCATCACTCCCAATGTCCCCCCCTCCCTCCTTCTTCCCCAGCTTTATATATTGGGCAGGACGTCCGATGGTCTGGAATATCCCTTGGTCAGTCGGGGTCAGCTGTCCCAGCTGTGTCCCCCCACAACTCCTTGTGCCCCCCCAGCCTCCTCGCTGGTGGGGTGGGCTGAGAGGCAGAAAAGGCCTCGGCTCTGTGCAAGCCCTGCTCAGCAGTAGCTAAAACATTTCTGTATTAGCACTGTTTTCAGCACAAATCCAAAACATAGCCCCATACCAGCTACTATGAAGAAAATTAACTCCACCCTAGCCAGTATCAGCACACAGACTTATTTCTTTTTGGCTAATATAGCTGAGATAATCTCTTCAGTACTACAGAGAAGTCTTGTTTTGCTGATGTATTTTGTTTATTAGGCTTTTCAAGCAGGATGTTGATGTGTTCTGGGACAGTGATCTGTATCATTGCTTGTCTGACAATGGATTTTGAGACACACCTAAAAAGTTCCTCCTTAAACACATATAAGAATATAATTTCAGTAACAAAAATGCAGTGTTATACATGCTCTCTCTGTGTTAACTGGTGGAGAGGTAAGGGCACACCAACCTCATACTCCTTTTTCTATCTGGAAAAGCGGGACAAAAATGGACTTGGGAATGCATACTGAGAGCTCCATTTGTATGAACTAGGAAACAGTTGAGTAATGTCCATTGAGATTTGGCTCTTTTACAGTGATTTCATTACTGTTTCATGTTGTGATTTATCCCTTTGGTCAACCAGCATGTGAAGTTGTTGAACATGCTTTTCATGAAGAACATATAGTTTGCCATTTACAGACCTAATGTGGTAGCAGCCATACAGGACAGGGTGTTACTGCCAGTAGACTGTGGGTAGTGGTCACAGAATTAATAATTTCAGAAGTCAAGTTGGGAGGACTAAACCAGATGTTTCATTGGTGATTGTTCTTTTTACTTGGATAAATGTAATTAGTAAATGAAATAATTTTTCTTCCTCCTAAACAAGAATTTATGGACATTTTTTTCAACATTGTAGTAAAAAAGGCTTTAATGTATGTTGCCCAGCTGTTTTTATCTTCAAGACATCTATACTTTCTCTTACCTTTCTTTCAAAGCATTCTGCAAATCCTTTCTTCACAGATCCTGAGTCTTCAGAATAAAATCAAGGACTTATCATTATTAGATCTGATATGCAAATTACAATCATCATATTTTGCTTTTTCACATTTACCAAGTGTCAATAAACAGAATAAACTTCTAGAAAATACAATTTTCTTAAGTATTTTTATAAATAAAAATGTGAGGAGGAAATCAGAATTATTTGGAAAGAAAGTAAAAAGATTTCTCTGGGATATTCCCAAGCGAAATCTTTGCCATATCAGAATTTTGGAATACAGGCTTTCAGTTTCCAAGTAGCCTTATCAGTAACAAAAACTAACAAAACATGGAACAAAACATTCCTTCTGGGTATTCCTAACTCTACGACACACACTTTCCACGTGCTATCCTTTTTTCCTCGTCAGTGGCTGAAAATACTTCTAGCAACTTCTCCCTCAGTATAACATTCCTTGAGGGGGCAGTAATGCCATGAAAGGGAGTCTATTAGTGTCTCTATTAATTTTTTTCTTTTCTCAGTTTGGACTATTGCATCTACCCCCACTTACCCAACCAACAATGTATTTTCTGATTTAACACTGAGACAACAGGAGAGAAAACAGCAGCAGATTTCAATATGTGAGCAGCAGAAAGAATGCTAACAGCCCACTGTTTTGGGGAAAAATAGAAGCCAGTGTCTTCAGGCTCAGACATCTGTTTCATACAATTAGCCAAGAAATGCCATAGCTGTGAGCTCTGGTATCATTAATTAACATACTATAGCTAGTATTGAAATGATTGTCTTAAAAGATTAAAGAAAATACATGTTGTATGTATAATTTGTGTTCTTTCTCATACACTGCTAAGTTTTCATTATTCTTCACAATTGCCACTACTAACTTATTTAATCATTTGTTTGTTTTGCTCAGAACTGATGATGCTATAATGATGCTATGCTGTGCATCCTCTTAATCTGAACTGAACTACTGAAAGTGCTGTCAGACACACCAGACACTGATGCAAACTTTTGTTCTACAGCATACTTGTTTCTTGTTCAGTCAGCTTTATCCAAGACCATGATGCCCTCCAGCGAACAATGAATTAGTAACTAATGCTACACAACTGTTGTACCAACTGTGCAAGTTAAGCAAGGAAGTGACTGCTTTTGACTGTGTTTTAGTTTCTTATACTCTTTACTCTGCCTACAGTAGAGGCTTTACCATTTAGGATGGTCCTAGAGTAGCTGCTGTGTGCAGCTCAGCCACTGAACAGGAAAAAGGTGCAGAGTCAAAAATGAACATACGGTATTTATTATGAGTATGGGTTGGCTTGTATTCTTAGAGTGCCTTCTTTCCTGCCCTTCTCATTCCTAGAGTAGTGCCTCAGATGCAAAACAAGAAAGCTACAGTTGAGATATGCACAGTTGAGTCTAGTGTATCAAGGGTTACTCTTGCCACATTGCATCCCATGTCTTCCTCTTCCGCCCCTTGCGTGTGGGTATATGTATAATCTGCTTAGTTCAGTCAGTCCATATATCTATCATATGTTGCCCCCCATAATCCTGCCTGCTTCATGGGTTAGTAGGATTTTAAGGGTTAGTTAAAAATTCAATGTTAACTGACTTCAATTCTTTTTATCTTCCTAAGCACGTTGCTGGTGCATAAAGGCCATAATGAAGAAATCAAATTGAATCTGCACCGAGGCCTTAAAGAGTTGACTAGCCTGTGTTGTTAAAAATAATGTAAAAAATGTTTTACTTCCTTTTTTATTCTTGTATTTTATAGCCTATTTTTTTTTAACTCTAACGTGAAAAAATTATCTAATCACAACAGTTATTTTCAGTAGGCACCAGATACTGCAGCAACAGTGAAACCCTAGCTGATAATCTTACTGGACAGGTTTTTTCCTTGCAGTAACCTGTCATTGCTTGTTAATTAGTTAGTCTTTTTCAGATGTAGCTAGGTCCTTATACTACTGGTTTATCTTACACAGGAAATTACAAATATTGTAACATAGCTTTAAAATCAGATCAAAGGGAGGTATAACTTTTTTTTTAATTTGATTTCAAAATCTCAGATGTTACACCATATAAAAATGTTAATTTAATCATCAGCATTAGAAAAAAACCCTTCTTATTTGAGGACACATTTTTATTTTCATAAAACCTTAACCATGAATTTTAAGCTGATTATGCAGGTTTACTACTCTAACTTCCTGTATAGACATACTTGAGTTACAGCTTCGTGTTACAGCTGAGCTAATGTATAATCGTGCTGTTATCAAAATGGTGATTGGGTTCAGCTGGCTGCTGCTTGATCAGGTGTAAGGAAAACAGACAGAAGTGTATAGTGCAAGCTGGGCTGGAGCAGAACTTCCTTCCTTGACCATGGTGAGCTTTAGATTAGTTGAGCAGTAACTTTGTTCTTCTTATTCTGACATGATGGTGCTGTTTTCATTTTGCTTTTGTTATTTGAAAATCTTCCAGTGTGGCACAGGAGAAAAAAAATTCCATGGAAAGAATTACAGTTTATAGCTGATTTTATGCCTCTATTGGTAAGAATGATAATTCTTCCTCAGGTGGTTAAGGCCTACTATTACTTCTAACTTGTTACAAACAGAACTAAGTAATTTGTACCAAGTCCTGGCAGATGTGGTAATAGGGGTTCTTGTAACCACCAAAATGAGAGAGAAAGAACGTTCTGAAGATGAGGAACTTGGAAGATCCTGACTCAGTGCTGGCTATATAGACCATATACAGATCTGTATAGCTTTATAGGCCATGCTACAGATTTTCTGTGTTGTTCTGGACAAATATGCCGTATTTTTCTATCTTTCTGTATTACTAATGGATTTGTAAAACATCATGGGACCCTCAGCAGGTGAGATGATAATAATCGAATGAAACAGGAAAGTTGTCTAGATTGTTTTTCTGAATTGTTAGAAAGATAACCTAACCATTATATATTTAAATACGTGTCTATATAAGGCATGCGTGTCTATCCTTGTCCTGGACTACTTACAGTGATGACGTGTGAAACGTGTTGGAAAAAGAACCATAGACTATGACAGCTGTATTAATAGAATTGAAAGAAAGAAATAAAATAGGGAGACAGTATCTTTTTTTTCAAAAGGAATTGAAAGTTATAGTTCATTTTGTACATAATAGTTCTGGTGGAAATATCAGCCAGGCTGCTTTCTTGATGTCTTAGTGGTCGGGCTATAAATCATTAGATGGAGTTTTCCATTCTCACTAATATAATTAAGTTGCATTTGAACATCTTATTACATGAAGAAATGCAACTGAGTGGGATTTGTCAAGAGTCTTTGCAGTTAGCTCACATAAAGAAATCCTTTCTCTTTTGGCCCATCATCAGGCCTTGAGTATAGTGTCAGACATCTGATTAACACAGAAAATCATAGGCTTGCTGAATCATTTGATATTTCTTGGAGAATAAAGGGGACTATAAAATAGAACATGAATAATTCATATACAGGACTATCCAAAGTCATTTTCTGATGATGTGATTTCTCCCCCTTTCAGAACTGAACTTTTCTTTTAAAAGCCAGCGTGATAAAAGTGCATTTCTGTAGTGTGGAGACGTCTTCCTTTTCAAATGTTTATCTTATAAAGTAGAAGTGTCACAAATGTTGAAAATAGGAAGAAGAGAGACAAAAATAAATTGGAATTTCTTTACCACAGAGAACTGTAGGGTGTGAAAGTAAACTGACTTGTTATTTCAGGAGATTTAGTCATGACAGCAGAAAACTATACTTTCAGTGGAGGGTACAACTAATTTTTAAGAGCATCACCCTGTCACAAAATGTAAACTGAGAACTTGGCACGGTATTTTCCTTCTGCGGAGTGTTTGGGAGGAGATGAAAAATAGAATCCTCCCCAGTCTGCTTTATTGCCACAGCTACATTTAATGGGCTGCGCTGGGGTGCTAAGAAATACAATCTGGAAAATTTTGCTCTAGTGGTTTAACATGTTAAAGTCACGAGTGTTTTTTCTGCTGACTATCTCATCTCTAGGTTACCATCTCCATTTCAGTGTTAGCAGACAAAAAGGCTTAACCAGATTAAGTCTGTTACTATCCTTACCCTTCCTATTTTCCAGGCTCTCTGTGATTTTTGAGTCTGTATAGCCTCATTCCAACCCTTTTTACTGTTGTCACGTGAAGTGCTTATGCATAACAAAGGCTTGAACCTCCTGAAACAAAGGTTCCTGGCAAGAAACAGAAATTGTTATTTCTGGAGAAAAATAATAATCTTGTTTTGTGACAGTAAGTGTGATGGAATAGGCTTTTGTGAGGAATTATCTGAGCAATCTGGGAATACCAGAGGGTGAGGAAGTGCATCTGCTGCTTTGCTTCTGTTTAAGAGGGCTGTAGGTGGAAAAAGGTGCCATCTTGACTGTTGGAATATTGCAACATCTGGTGAGGATTACAGATGAAAAACTGGTACCTGGATAAAAGCAATAGAAGGAGAATAATGGGGAGAAGGTGATATAGGGACAACTACACATGAGGTTGTGAGGAAGATGAGGTGTACAAGCCCTGTGAATGGGTTACACTCATGCACCTGCGATGTGTTTGCTTGTATGTGCTGAAGCCAGTTTGATAGCTTGTCGTGTTCATGAAGACATGGGATTTGAGTCCTTAATTTTTGTCATCCTTTATAAAATAATCTTCTTTTAATGAGTTTTTTTTCTGCACACGTATACTATACTACTGTGCTGTGTAGATTCTAATTGTACTCATTACATTCCCATAGTATTGTTGGAGTTATCTTAGTATAAATACACTTTTTTGCAGTACAGATTATTTCCACATGGAAGTGGGGAAAAAAACCACTGTTGGTCGAAGGCACCATTAAAGCAATACGATAGTATCTGCATTGGGGCTGTACTATTCTATGCCTGTCTCATTTGGGGATGCAATACCTTAACCTAGCAGTTACACTGAAAATGATGACTAACTCATGGAATCCAATTTAAAAAATCAACAACAGTATAGCACTTGAGTGAGTGATAATAGCGACTTGGAAGGGGGCTTGAGTCAAAGACATTGCACTGGCAGTGCCTGCTGTGCTTCCTACTGAAGTGGTGGTATAAAAGGCATGTGAGAGAGCATCACAGCACACTGTAAAATGTAATTAGAAACAGGTGTATAAGTAAATGGTTAGGTTGACTTATGGCTCGTTTGTTTCTAGTAGTAACAAAAGGTTTCTCTAGTAATTATCCTGAAACTGGATTCTCATATAAAACTTGGGAGCCTTATATATATGGATATATTTCATCTTGCATTATTAGTCAGAAACCTCTGGAAAGAGTCAGAAACCGTAAAACAACTGCTGTGATCAGCGGAATTGTTAACCCTTTGGGGAAAACAGCACAAAACAGAAAGGCAGGTCCTGATTTTGGGGAGGGGGGGGGAGGGGGGTGTGTGGTCGTGGGAGATAGAAACAGGAGAGCAGAAGGTAGTCAAGTTTTTCTTGTTTGTTTTGTTCATTTTTTCATTGGGTCTATTGATAAAAAGCTCAAAGGCTGCTTGGCAGTGACCTCAGTTCTGTTCATATGACCAGGGGAATGCAGGCGGGAAGCTAAAGCTTGCGTTTAGTCAGTGATCTGTGAATAACCCTCAGTCCCTTAATGACGTGAGAGGAGCCTCCAAAGGGAGACAGTGAGTCAGAGAGAAGGAGGCACAGAGATTGCTTGAACAACCATTAGCACGTCATTGGTAATCCCAGCGACACCTTTCACATCCCTGGCATTTGTCTCAATGCACTCTACTGAAGGCTGGTACTATGTTTTATTTAAGGCTTTCTCACTGCCTTCTGGAGATGTGTGTGTTACTGTAGCCTGACTGATTGGTTGTCTGTTATGTTTACTAACACTCTGAGATCCTGCAAGAGAGGGGAATCTGTGGAATTTCTACCACGGCTGAATACCCCTGGAATGAATCTGCATTTTATATTAGACACAAGGAACTGAAAGGGTATCCAAATAAACACGCGAATGAAAGAAAATCTTTTATAGAACATTCAAGTTGCCACACTGCACAACAAAAAGTTACCTTGATGTAGTATTACCCAGCTATGCTTCTGCCTGCTTGTTGTCATCTAGTAAGAATCTTATGATAATACATATGCGTATACTGATGAGGAATGCTAATCTTGTGTGTTTCCCATCTCTGATGAGCATTTGTTTTCATCTAAATAGCTGCCTGGAAGCTGGACAAAGGAAAGATCAAGCCAAAAGCTTTTAAGAGGAATAAAGGCAGAGACCCTTTTGGGGTAATGCTTCTTCTTAATTCAGAAGAAATATATTATTTGGGGCAGGGGGGGAAATGACAACACAGCAACAAAAGTTGCCAGAGTGAGCAGAGTTAAGGTGGCTGTTTCAAGAGGCAAAGTTTATGATGCAGTTCCGTAGCTGTTAAGGTTGATCAGAACTGCAGCTGGTACAGCCCTTTCCTCTCCCCAACCTTCTGCCCCTCACCAGTGCTTCTGACTGCTTGGTTCAGCTTTCCATTTAGTCACCACTTCAATGGTTGACCCTGAGCAAGTACTCTCCTTAATGACTCAGTGTCTTCTTTTGTCAAATGCCATGCTAGTAATCACGGTAATAACATGGCTAGTATTCACTGGGATCTTAAAATACTAAAGCTGTTTTCACCTCTTACCCTTTTTTACAGAAAGTTTCAGACTTCCACCTGCAGTTTTTAGTTTTCTTTTGCAAAAAACCCAAATGAATGAATATCCACAGAATTTCAGCCAAATACTTTAGTTGTGGCCACTTCTAATTTTTATGCGAGTCTTCTGCTGTAGTGCCTCCAAGGAGATAAGTTTGCTGCCCTTAGCTAAGTTTTCCTTGGACAACAGTTCCCATGGTCCATGGCAGGTGAACATTCTTCTCACACACTGGTCTTCTAATGTTTAAGAGTGGCTGTGTTGCATAAGAGGAGAGAACATCTGAGCTGGGAAGCATAAGGCACTGTAGTAGCATTAGCAAATAAAATATTCAAATTTATGCAACACAAATCTGAGTTTTTAGTAGGATGATCTTCCATTTTCTAGTTACTCTACTTTCTCCAAAGAAGATAAATATAACTGTGATACTTTCTCTAAGAGAAACAACTGATCATTTCCTCCCCAAAGGGAGTGAATACCAGAATTTCTGCTAATAAAAGCTGCAGAAGTTTGGAGAAAGTACGGAAGTCTTCATAAGGAATAACATTAAGCAGGTCCGCTCTTTCCCTAAGGGGCTATTCTGACAGTTGGATATCAACTAATGTGTTTCCTTTCTACAGCTTCAGTGCTCAGAATATTGGCTGAGGAGAGGATGATGTAGGAACAACTGTAGCAGCTATATACTACCCAAAGATTCCTCTGTGCTGAACAACAGAAAAGCTTTACTAATAACACTGGTGGTACAAAACTAGAAAAAGTACCCTGCTTGTTATGTTAAGGAAGTACCTCTTCCTGTAAGTTTTTATCACTCTTACATGACACACATTTTTCCTCTTATAGTTGAAATAGATTCTAAAAATCTTTTTTTTTTCATTCCCTTTTTTATCATGAGTCAAAATTGCTAATTTAATGTGTATGAAGAACTTGGATTATCCAGTGTGTGCTAAACATAGTTACTGAACATTTGCCACATGTCAGAACTTTGCAAATGTTGTTTGTGGAATTATTTATATTGACTACATTGGAAACATGGGTGATTAGCAATGATTACCACAGTAGTCTGCGAAGACTTACAGATGGAACTCCCACTATCCTTTATGGACAGAACTTCTTGATATGTATAAGCTTAAGCTTGGCATTCAGTGCGTCTTTTAAAGGATGGCAATCAAGAAATGCAGAAGTGGGCATGGTGTGGAGTTCAGAACAGCAGGTATAAAGAAGAAATAAAAATGCAAATTTGTTGTCTGTTGGTACCCATAGGCTTCCATTAATTTCCAGTGACTGACTTCTGAGTACAAGTATGTCACCTTTGTTTCTTGCAAAGTAAAGTGGTGATTATGGTTCTTTTCCTGAGCTAGAGGAATTAGTTAATTTTAACGTTAACTGTTGAAAAAACCTCAAGGATTATGTATGTTCTTATACTAGCCTGGTACACTGTATTCTACAACATTCTGTAATAACTTTAGGTAAAGGGCTGCTATGCAATGCAATCAGCATTTCTTGTCATTTGCTATGATTGTTTCTAAGTAGTGGAAGTGTTGTGGGACATCTGAGAACTTTGTGGTGCCAAGAGAAATTGCAAAATGCTGTAAAAAAGAAAATTGCCTGTTTTGCAATGTGGCAAAAGTAAGTCTCCCCTTTAACAGAATGGCTTCCTTGGTTTTGTCTTCACCTATAATTTGTGAAACCTACCTTTTCTGCCTTTGACAATTATAGCTAGTGAAATATGAAAATTTGTTTAAATTAGAGTGAACACTTTGCCTGAAACTGAACAAACATTTTTTTGCTTAAAAATTAACAAAGTGTCATAATTTACTATTCACATTGCAATAACTCCTTTGTTTGGAGAAACTACAACTTTTAATTTTTAAGAAGGGTCTTGATCCTTTAATACAGAAATACAGTTCAAACAAATGTCCATGTTAACTAAATCCTGTTTCTATCCTATTGAGGATAATACAAGTGAATATCAATTGCACTTAATTAATTAGTTTAACTTTGCAGCAGTTTACAAATAATCCCCATGAGTTTTGTTGCTGCCTACTTGCTTGTCTGTACTTATTATTATGCTCACTGAAAGCATAAACATAATTAAAATGCTTTCCTAGACTTTTTTGCCTCCTACGTTGTAATGTGTACTTTGTTTTTATGCCACTTTATAAGACAATCTGTATTAAGATTCAGGCTCAGATCTTCAGAAAATACATTGCTTTTATCTGGGCTGGTATCCTGTAGGCCTACTTGGACCCCTACACATGGAAGCTAATTAGTTGAGCTCTAAGGAGAAGCAGGGAAGAAAATTAAAATAGGGATCTGAATGGATATTTTTTCTTCTTTTACTGGAGATAGATATGGTATTTTTGGAGTCGCATTATTTTTTTGTTTGCTTTCTTGGTAATTCCTAATACCTAAAAACTTGACACCTAAAAATTCCAATGAAACAAAAACTTTATTAGAGACTCTGGTTGGAAACAAGTTTTTGGTGAGTAATATGATAACTAATTGGTGTTTTTAAAATCTAGCTGTCTAGTGTTCAGCTGAACACTATTGCTGACTCTTCAGGGATCTTACCCCAGTCTTGTTCTCAGAAAACGTTTAGATATTTTAAAGTTATTAGGTATAGAGTGTTAAAAGTTTAGGTATACTTTTCTTTTGATGCCAAGAGAAGTTGTTCTTGTAGGGAGTCATTCCTGCCTAGAATATACTGTATGTCACATCTTAAGCTGCCAGTAAGACTGCTGCAGGGGAATGGCTACAGAAGGAAGAAGTTCCACTCTGCCCCCATCAAAACCCCAAAATTACCACTTAGCAGGTATACATAAATGTCTACATCTGAAAATTTCAGTCCAGAGCTTGAATTTTGACCCTCCAGAAATATTCTGGGTACTCCTTGTGTACTGTGGGTATACAAAAAAGGTATTCTAGACTTGAGTGAGAATGAGAACCTGTCTTGATCATAGTGTTCATGTGACAGACAATCAGGCAAGTAGCAATTGCCATTCCATCAATTATAGGGAGTTTGTTAAACTCCTTATAAACAGCACAATTTTTCACCAAGTAAATCCATGTAATACAGAAATGTTGTAGCCTACACGCATTTTCAAACTTTTCTAAGAGGATCTCACATCTAACTTGCACTGAGAGTTTTATAAACATTTTCATATTTGCAGCTATACCCCATGAACCGTAAGCATCTTTATATCTGCAAGAATAGGAATGCTTAACTCTTTGAGTTGAAGGAATACCCTAGACCTCTATGTATTAAGCCCTAATTCATCTCACTAGAGACAAGTTAGAGATTAAGGCAATTGACTGACCATGAAAAGAAATTGCTATGTATAACTTGGCCAAATAAAAACTATGGAACAAAAAAGTTTATGATATTTGTTAACATGCACTTGAAAAGGGCAAATACCAAGATAGGGGAATTTTTATTTTAGAATAGTTGGGTGAAATTAAGCAGCGAAAATCAGCTTGAATCATGAAATACTCTTTGCAGTGAGATCAAATACTACACAGAAGAGCCTCACAAGAAAAGCAAGAGAAAAGCGGAAATTTGCATCATGTGAAAATCATTCTATGATAGATTTGGAATGTATCTGCACTGTACTACAAATGGATAGGTGGCATAGTAACACTAGGAATTCCTAACCATCGTTGCATTTAGCCACTGATACAGAATGTGTAGAATACAAGTAATCAAAAGACTGTCTTTCCACAGTAGAATATAGTTGTTCTGAGAAATTTACCTCTATATAATAAAACACAATTGTGTTCACTTTTTTTGTAAGATCTATTGGTAATTCATAATTATCAAGATTTAATTATTGTGCTAGAAAAAAAACCTTTGCCTACATAAACATGGCTGGTTGTGGGGTTTTTTTAGTCTTAGTGGTATATACTTTTTCAAACTAGATGAATTGCAAAGACATACATGTATATGTAAATGTAGCACATAATACAGTGTAAAAAAACCAGAGCATCACAGTGACTCTAAAATGCATTGTAACTCTTGCAAAAAAGATGTTATCATTACTTTGCAGAAGGGTTTTATCGTGCTCATAAATATATATAGCTGTATGTCGAAAGCAGCTAGCACAGGATCGCTTAGCTGAGTGGGAGGTGATGCAGGACTGTGCTATTAGTGAGCAGGAGGTAGGAGGTGACTGGGGCTGATGGGCAGGTGGGATACAGTATTTATATACATATGTTTACAGGTATTTTTAGATGAGATATAAATATGCAAATGTTAATTCAATGAGATAGCTTGCCTCAAGGGTAGATAGAATGACGTAATAACTCAGAGTGAGGCAGCATAGTAGAGTGGACTGAGCATGGCAACTGTGAGACAAGAACACACAGTTTTTTAATCCTGATTTCTACACAGTAGTACCTTCTCATTGTTTGCTCTTCCCCATTTATTCTTTAATAGCTTTGACTGGACATGCATGCTCAGATTGGGGGTATGTAGTATATCTCATATATACTTGTAGCTTAATGTGGCATCGTTAAGAAAGAAATAATGACATCTGTAGTGGCTAGTGATGTAGGGAGGTGGGCTGTAGTAGTGGAGAAAAAAAACCCTCCATATAAGGATTTTATGCCATTTGCCTTATCTTAGCTTTTTTCCCATTCTCTTGGTCAAGTTGATGTTCCACTTATTAATTTCTGTTATTGGGTACACTCATACAGTCTTCAGAGATTCTCTCTCCTGTTGTTTCTCACTTACTGTTTGTTAATGAAACTAGACCTATGAATCTTTTCATCATAAGACTTTTTTATTTTCTTCTTAGGATATGCACAGATTTTTCTCCAAGCTGACCTGCCCAAGTATTGTCAATATCTCTCCAAATTATCTGGCTAGCTGTTAGTTGTGGTGCAATTTCAATAGGCCAGATGACATGTTTCCTATTACTGACAATAAACAGTAATTTAAACAGCTTATTTCCCATCCCTCTCTACCCTTCCTAATATCTATTGCCCTCTTCTCTGCTTTTGTCCCTGCTGCTGGATCCTCTCATATAGTCTGTATAACTAGGCTGGATATGCCTAGGTGATTTTTACCACCTAATATCCCTGACACCACTTTCTTGCCTGTCCCTATTTCAGCTGTTCAGGAATAGTTCTAATGTAATCCAGCTGGTGAACTGACCAGTCTCCCAAACTTGCCCTTCACTTTCAGTTTGATAACCAAAGACCAGGATGAACGTATGGGTATCTGCAGCTTTCCTGATATTAATAATGGTAACTGAGAATTTGTCTGGAATTTTGGGTAGAAGTCATCCTGCTTGACTGGAAATAGAGATGCCCCTGGTAGGATTTAGGCAAGATGTAGATGTGTCCTGTGAGAGAGATGCAGCAAAACTGAACTAGATCAAAGGACTGTATTGCGTTTGTGTGGTGGGGTTTTGGTAGTGGGAGAGGGGCCGCAGGGTTGGCTCCTGTGAGAAGCTGCTAGAAGCTTCCCCAGCTCCAAGTCAGACCTGCCGCTGGCCAAGGCTGACCCCATCAGCGATGGCGGTAGAACCTCTGCAATAACATATTTAAGAAGAGAAAACCTGCAGCAGGCAGGGGACTGGGATGTGAGAGAAACACCTATGCAGACAGCAAGGTCAGTGAAGAAGGCGGGGGAGGAGGTACGCTGGAGGAGGTGATTCCCCTCCAGCCGGTGGTGAGATGGCAGGCTGTGTCCCTGCAGCCCATGGCGGGGAGCAGTGGAGCAGATGCCCACCTGCAGCCCGTGGAGAACCCCATGCCAGAGCAGGGGGATGTCCCTGAAGATGGCTGTGACTCTGTGGGAGAGCCCGTGCTGGAGCAGTCTGTGCCTGAAGGAGTGCGGCCTTAGGAAAGGACCCACACCGGAGGTTTGTGAGGAACTGCAGCCCGTGGGAAGGACCAACACCGGAGAAGTTGGTGGAGAACTATCCACCGTAGGAGGGACCCCACGCTGGAGCAGGGGAAGAGTGAGGAGTCCACCCTCTGAGGAGGAAGGAGCGGCAGAGATGACGTGTGATGAATTGACTGCAACCCCCATTCCTCATCCCCCTGCACCGCTCAGGGGAAGGAGGTAGAGAAAACTGGGAGCGGAATTGAGCCTGGAAAGAAGGGAGGGATTGGGGAAGATGTTTTTAAGATTTGGGTTTACTTCTCATTATCCTGTTTTGATTTGATTGATAACAAATTAAATTAATTTTGGTTTTTTTCCCCAAGTCACATCTGGTTTTGCCTGAGATCATAATTGGTGAGTGATCCCACCCTGTCCTTGTGTCGACCCACGACCCTTTCGTTATATTTTCTCCTCCCCAACCCACTGCGGGGGAGGAGTGAGCGAGTGGCCTTGTGATGCTTTGTTGCCAGCTGGGCTTAAACTGTGACAGGACACAGAACTATTACTAGGACACAGAACTATTACCAGTATGAGGATAAACTGTGTACATCTGTGACAGGCTGTAGCGAGGGCCAGGAAGCTGTGGACTTTAACTCTTAATGCCTACCAAATTGAGATACGTGGTGGATTCTGAGGATATGGTAAATTAAATGGAAAAATGATCAGTCATTTAAGGTCAGTTTAGGCTGCTGAACTAGGATAAAAATCCAGTTGATATGTATCTATTGCTATCATACACATAGTATATGGTAACTGTTGCCTTATCATAGGAACACTTTGGTATCACTCTTGGATTTTATCTCTAAAAAGGTCCAAAGAAGGAGAAAAATCCTGTTATCCTCTTGTACAGATGGATTCAAGTAGTGCCCTGGATAGACTGAATTTCTTGCCAAGGCTATATGGCAGCCCACAAATCTAGCTGAGCTTTCCCATGTACCATCCATCATGTCCAGAGAAACATTTGGTTTGACAAATTTTCATTGACCTATTTACTTTGTTTCTTACCAGTAATCAGGACAGCATACCTGGGGTCTGTACTGACTGCTAGATCAGAAAATAGAGTCTCTAGAAGTTTGAGCAGCTCAGCTTCAGAGCTCAGGAAGCCCATAAGTCTTTTTCTCAAAAGCATAACTTCCAGATGAGCTCTAGCAATGTGCCTTAATCTGAAGGTGCAAAGGCTGAAAAAACTTATATGAAATGTGCACTTTGCTTCTTCCTGATACTTGCATCATCCTTACAAGGGACCTGTCTTACTAAAGACTTCTTAATCAAAGAAACTAGCTGTCCAACATCAGGCTATGCCCCAAATGTTTCCCATCCCATGGTGAAGCAGATTTTATAGTCCCTGTATAATTGCATTGCTAAAGGCCTAAACCCAGACTCTATACCTGTAGAGTATGAGGGAAGAGAATTGTACTGTAGACACAGAATGCATCCTATGAAGGCCACTGCAGATTTTGACTCTGTCCTGGTTTCAGCTGGAATAGAGTTAATTGTCTTCCAAGTAGCTGGTAGGGTGCTGTATTTTGAGTTCAGTATGTGAAGAATGTTGATAACGCCCTGAGGTTTTCAGTTGTTGCTAAGTAGTGTTTAGTCTAAAATCAAGGATTTTTCAGCTTCTCAAGCCCAGCCGGTGAGAAAGCTGGAGGGGCACAAGAAGCTGGCACAGGACACAGCCAGGGCAGCTGACCCAAACTAACCAAATGGGTATTCCATACCATGGGACGTCACATAAACTGGGGGGGAGTTATTCGCCGCTCGGGGACGAACGGGGTGTCGATCAGCGGGTGGTGAGCAATTGCACTGCGCATCATTTGTACATGCCAATCCTTTTATTATTACTGTTGTCATTTTATTAGTGTTATCATTATTGTTATTAGTTTCTTCTGTTCTATTAAACCAATCTTATCTCAGCCCACGAGTTTTACTTCTTTTTCCAATTTCGTCCCCCATCCCACTGCAGGGGGGGAAGTGACTGAGCGTCTGTGTGGTGCTTAGTTGCTGGCTGGTGTTAACCCACGACAACATCACATTTTATTAGCACTTGTACTCCCCCATTATTAACTTTACTGCAATTGATCATCTAAATGTGAAAAGAGACTGGCCCTATTCACATGAACAACGTGCTTAGAGACCATGTGCCTGCTGGTACCTTACAAGATCTCTCAATGTTTTGGGACACAATTATGCGCAAAGCACCTGACTGGATGTCTCTTTCCTCAGACTCATTGTCTCTATATGTTACTACATTTATTAGAACATGCTTTAAGAGTATTTCTAGGAATAGATGTCAGCTTCCTCTTTCCCAGAAATTTCACTCCTGGATAGGTTTTGTGGAATCATTCCAGGCAGCAAGAAATGGGACTGTAGTCTTGATGGTAGGGCTTCCTAGTGCTATTAAAAGAACAGGAGAAATGCTATATTTCTTCCAAAGGCCTTTTTCTCATCTCATGTTTTTTTTCCAAAATAGAAGTACTCACAAAAGGAGCTGCAGACCCACTGCAGTGTGGTTGACTGCAAACTCAGGAATCTGTAGTACTGCCATGTGTTGTTCCTCCACTGGTTGTTCAGTCAGCCCAGAGCAAATCTTAAGGCTAGGACCCATGTCTCCAGTCACAGGGTGTCAAGGCCTGAGCTCTCAGACAAGCCTAGAAGAATTGGGCATCCAAGCTGGCTGGCTGTCACCTCTGCTGACTCCAGACATCCAAGAGCTGGGTGTGTAACTCTGAGATTGGCTTCTCTACAGGGTGAGCCACCTACTTAGATCATTATTTCAAGCACGATCAGAAGTTGCCATTGACTTGGAGAAGGATATAGGCTGATTAGATGTCCCACATTTAGGTATGTAAATAGAACATGTGACCACCATCTCATACACGCAGTGAATTTCAAGAGGCCCCCTTTTACTATGGAGATGATGAACCTGTGGGATATGGACATGCTCACTCTCCCCATGCACAGTTCCAAACACAGTGGAGCCCCGAGATGTACACAGGTCCCTAGAAGATACCTGGCTACCAATGGCAGAAATAGTAGACTCAGTGTTGTGATGCTGAGTGCACTAACTGCCTCCTAGGGCTTTGCCTGTCTGTGCTGAAAGCTAGCTCTGGTAAGCAGTATAATGTTGGATTAGACCACTAGGTAAAGGGGGGATAGCCTTGCTGCTCTAGGGACCTACAATTAGGCTGAAACTCTTTTGGTCCTTGTCTAAGCTATGTGACAGCTATAGCCATGCCCAGTGAGTTACCTTGCTGACCCTGGCCCATTGACTTGAATTCCTGGCTTGAACTTGGACCTGCCTTGTAATTATATATTTGCCTGATGACCCCAGGACAGTGGCTGACCCTGGTAATTGCCTCCTGACATGTGCCACTCTCCTTGCAGAGGTACTGTGGGACTGTGTCACTGGTTGGTGAGCTCACTGCTCTGCCACTTGCGTGGTCCCTTTGACTCCTGCCTCCCCTTCCCTTGCTGGGCAGCCAGTCTTGCTGCTTCATAGAATCATAGAATGGTTTGGGTTGGAAGGGACTTTTAAAGGTCATCTAGTCCAACCCTGCTGCAATGAGCAGGGACATCTTCAACTAGATCAGGGCAAAGAAAAAGAATGACGTCTTTTAATACTCTATGCTCTGTTGTGATCCAAACCAACCTGCAGAACATATATGAAGAGCAAGAAGAAAAAGGGAATTTTTTTTCATGAGGCTTATCTTTTCCTCTCACATTTTGCTCAGTTCTAAGAAAATTAAGAAGACAAAAGGCCTAGCTTACCTCAGGGCAAGAGACTGTACTGCTCTATGACCTCAGCTAAAATGTTTGGCTCTCCTCACAAGCCTCCTTGCCTGTGACCAGAAACCCTGAGGGGCTGTGAGGACAAGAGGGAAAAGTCAGTATATCTCCCTGCTTCATAAAGCTTTGGACTCTCTTATTTGCTACTTTTACCCTTCATATATGGAAGGTGTAAGGGGAGGCCTTCCTTTCTCAGAGGTCTTCTGCACATCTCAGGCTAGACAGTAGAGAAGATGCAGCACAGCCCAAGCATGCAGTTAAAACAGGCAGAAGACAAATCCTTGTCTCCCAGCCATGTCCTAGTAATGGTCTGTCCCAGCCAGAGGAGCTGCAGTGTTCAGAGCCAGCTGCAGTACAGCCCCATATTTGCTCAGGCTAGGAAGGGCCTCACTGTGGGATGTCCATGCTGTGGAGCTGTTGCATAGGCAACAACAGCACAACAGACTGTGAGAGAGTGGCTCAGTAGCTCCAGTGCATCAAGGCCTTCAGTCACTAGGGTGGGGGCTATTTGACACCACCTGCTTATAAAGCTATCACAGGCTGCATCAAGTGTCTAAACAGAATGGCAACAAGTGGCTTTGACCACTCTTAGGGTCACCTGTGCACATTCAGTTTGCAGAGCAGGGGTTTCCATGCAGCAACAGAACCCTCTCCTTTGCCCATGTGTACCTAGGTGACTCATATGCTACTACATGGGAACATACCTTGTGTGATTCAATCTGAACTGCAAGACTCCAAGGTTATGAGACACAGCTTAGATCATATGCATTAGTATGTGTGAGCTTCTGAAAAGAAGATGCAGATGGCAAAGGAACCAAATTATTCCTAGATTCATTAACTACTTTTCTAGTGTTCTGCCCTGTCTTAGTATCTGGTAGCACAGAAAAAATGGCAACCTCTCCTCTTCCTGCCACAGGAAGATAAATGTTCCCTACAGAGAGCTCTTTTGTTTTTTCTGGCTCTGTGAAGAGGAGAGACTGGCAGACTCATAAGAGACATTGCAATGATTGGGATCCCACTGCACAGCTTAGGTCATCTAGGGAGAACACAAACTGAGAATTTAAGCCCTCCTCCCACTAAATGCCAGACTGTGTATGGGAGAGGATTTGTAGCCTGCTGTAAAGCCTGCATTTATGTCCAAATTTACATCCTTTCCTGAAACTAGGCTTTCCACTCACCAGCACACCACCTGGGCTTTTCTTGGTACTCAGCTTGTCCTTGTGTTCTGTGTAGCATCATCTTTTATGCTCTTACCCTTCTTTTACACCATTCTGGGTTACAGCAGCTGTAACCAACCAACTGAATGTAGGCAACCAGCTTTTCTCAGGCTTAACTACTGGGGACGATCAGCTGTTCATTGCATCCAAGGAGCTCAGAAACTTCAGGGTTGTCTTGCTGGATGTCTCTGCACTCACAGAGAGCCTGACATAGCTGTAAGTTCCCAAAGCTCATCTGAAAGATCTACTTGCTAGAAACATTGCAAAAGCATTCCACATTGACCTGCACTGCCTGTGGGCAAAGGCAGCGCTAGCTATATTGGTGTACTCTGCTCACAAAGATACAGCTGAAACCTGTATACATGCTAAGCATGACAAAGTAAACAGCTGTTATTAGCCCATGTTGAAGCATGGCTACAAGTGACTGGGGACTGACCCAGAAACACAGATGTGAGGACCCTACTGCAAGTGGAGGAAACAGTATGGGGTTATGTCTTACAGCTGCCTTGTAATACAGGAGTCCTCATCTCCCAGGTCTCAAGCCTATTCCCAATGTTTTTCCTAGACAGGATGCAGTGCTATAAAATGGTGGCAGACTGATCCTGCATGTTCCTGTCATTCGTCTCTGGGGACTTGCTGTCTGGGATCAGGCCATCAAGCAGCTCAACAGCCAGTGAAATGCTTCTCTAATTATACTGCAGGTCTGTATTCTTTTGCTTCCTCTGAAGATCCATTCTTGGAGTTTTCTCTCCTCTGACTTCTGGGATATTTCCATTCATCTGGGGAAACCACTCTGCTTTGTGCTTGTTGAAGGATGAACTGAACAAATAGGCAAACTTATGCTAATTTCCAGCTATTACCAATGTAAGATACCCAACACTCCTTAGTCATCAGTCCTGGAGTCCATAACTAACCTATGCTTTTGAGTTAAGAGCATGATATCATCTGTCTTGAGGTGACCAGATCTTCACAGGTGAACCTGTGATGATGGCAAGGGGACACTGTCACTATGGTGACTCCTGAGACAGAAACCATCAGCCAATTACAGCGTCAAGGCCTCTTTTGCTTTTCACACTGCCCCACCAGTGAGTAGGCTGGGGGTGCACAAGAAGTTGGGAGGGGACACAGCCAGGACAGCTGACCCCAACTGACCAATGGATCATATTCCATACCATATGATGTCATGCTCAGCAATAAAAAGCTGGGGAAAGAAAGAAGGGTGGGATATTCAGAGTTACAGCATTTTGTCTTCCCAAGTAACTGTTACATGTGATGGACCCCCGCTTTCCTGGAGATACCCGAACACCTGCCTGCCGATGGGAAGTGGTGAATGAATCCCTTGGTTTGCTTTGCATGTGTGCAAGACTTTTGCTTTACCTGTTAAACTGTCTTTATCTCAACCCATGAGTTTTCTCACTTTTGCCCTTCCAATTCTCTCCCTTACCGCGCTGGGTGGGAGTGAGCAAGCATTTAGCTGCCTACTGGGCTTAACTCATGACAACCTGCCAACAGTAAGCTCTGGCCATTGTATCTGAGGTATGGAGCTTTCAAACAAAACAGAAGTTAAAAGCCATAAGACATGGACCTATGTTTTTTTCCTGATGTTGCTGATTTTAACTCTTAAGGCAGCCCTGTGATTTCTGAGCAGATACTGTGACTGTTTGCAGCTGATTATGGAACAACAGTGACAGTATGCCAAACCACTGGTCCTTGGTTCTTCAAACTACTTCAGAGGTGTTTTCCTGGGTAAAAACAAAGGTCCAGACTCCAAAGCAGCCTCTTGTCTTGCTTCTCCTGGTGGATAGTGGAACACAATGTTCACATCTTCTTCATCTGGTCTTATTAGTTCAATTCCTTTGCCTATGCAGGGTACCCTGAAATCTAGCATGTGTAGCACAATGATGTGCCGAGCCTTGTGGCTAAGTGTAGCTATTAAAGAAATAATTCCACAAGTAGCCTCGTACATCTAATGGGATTGCTTAGTCAAGACTGACTAAGGGGCAGCTTTACAGGCCTGCCTACCTATCTGTCACTACCTTTGTTCAAAAGTAAAAGATTTAGCTGGAAATGCTTAGATGCCTGAATGACTCAGGTGTCAAAGTCCTGTTCCAGAGATGTTAAAGCTCAGATTTTCAAAGGCAGGCATGTGCCAAGCTGTCATAGATTTGAGCAGGAGTTAGACACATTGGCTAGGATTTCAAAAGACAAATGCACAACATTAAAATTCTGTCTTTCAGGGACCCCACAGGACTTTATGAAAATGGCATTTTCAAACTAAAAAAGTAACATTCTACTCCTCTTTTCCATGATTATCTATTAGTTTTCAGTATTTTAAAAATCTTTATAGAACACCCATTTCAGCTAAAATACAGTTAAATGTTTACCATCTCTAGAAATCATGCTTTAATGAGCTCTAACAAATGGAATTAATAACATTAATTAGCACATTTAATGTTTATAAACGGATTGACAATTCAGGGCATGATTAAACTATTAATAACAAAAGCCTGCAAAATGAACTGTGCTAAACTTTGGGAAGTGGTGTTTGCCAGGATTAGCATTGTCATTAGATGTGTGGTCTGTCCACCACTGACCTTTCCGTTGGCCCTGTATGGAAGTACATTGCAGCACTGTCTGTCATCATGAGATTGCAGATGTGTTTTTTTCCCATAGACCATTTACATTGTTCATCTCACACAGTGGACCTGCTCTGGGTGTGAATAATGGTTTCCCCATGCCCCTGCTCTTTTTTAAGAAGCTTATAAGAGCATGTTTGTTGGTTTTGATCACAGTTACATAAAACCTCACTTCTCTTGTTAAAAATATTAACTACATGGTGCAAAATATTTGCATCCTCTAAATCATAAGAAACTTTTACGGTTTCAATGGACAAAGGATATCTTTGTGGCAGAGGAACATACTGACATTCTTATGTAGCTGCTTAGCTGGCTCAAGAAGCTGTGCAAATGTTCTGCCTTCCCTCTCCATCACCTACACAGTCTTTACCAAGGATCAGCTTTGATTACACTGATAGAATTTCCCTTGGCACTAGGTACATCCCATTCCCTATTTATTTCTGTTGCTGGCTTCTGCGATGTTTTAAATACCTAGTGGTGATTAGGGAAGGACATTGTGTGGGCTTCCCCTCAACGTATAAAAAACTCTGATGGATGCCTTTGGTGGAGCTGTGCATCTCCTTACATGGGAGTCTAGAGTTCAGTTAATGAGATGTTACTAAAGGGGAGGTTGGGAGGCTGAATCAGAAATATTATCAGGCATGAACACACCTATAGACAGGAGTATGTAAAGCCATCATATACTTTCCTCTACTGTGGTCAGACTTTACCTAAACCCATTAAACCTTTATGGTTACATTTTCTTCATCAATAGACTAGAAATACCTTAGCCTATCAATTATACCTTACAGGAGGCTTTTGAAGCCACACTGTTATTTGTCTGTGTGCTATAGTAAAAGAAACAAGGATCCTCAGTGCATGGCAGTTCACAGCCATTTGTGGTTTATGATAAACACAATCAATTATCAAATCAAAAGCTGGGATAAACCACAAACTTGTCTACATGATGTGCTTGGTAGGCTGAACATTTGCCTCAAGCAACAAACAGTTGTGAATTGCCAGTGTTGTACAAGAGATCAGTTCTTAGATGTGTTGCCAAAACTGGTTTGTGTATTGGATGTAGTATCACAGAATGTAACCGCAGGCTGCAAAGAGAGGACAGGAGCTTACTTGTTGCAGCAGTATTCTACCTGAGCCTAACATCAACCACAAGATAGCATCTTGGAATGTTTCTTCATTTCATCAATAGTTACATTTATTCTATTAACAGCATTCAGTAAAAAAAAAAAAAAAAAAGGGATATATTGGCTCAGATTTTAAACACTTGATTATTAAACTACTGTCAATAGCTATATGGCAGTATTTTCACAGAAAATGTCTCAGCATAAGAGAACAACTGTGGCAAGTGCATGAACAAATTAGGCAGGCATCAACCCTTCCAGCTCATTTAAAATACAGGTCCAGCACAGTATGATTCTGTGTCTTCTAGATTCTCGGTGCAAAATGAAATTGAAACTGGTAGCTATTTTTATGAACTAATTCCCACTGTCCTTGTATTCCCACTGCCATTACATGTTTAACACTACATGTGCACACAACAGTTAGCCAGACATGGCTGAAGTTCTGGTCCCTTTTTAAAAAGATATGAATGCCGCAGTATCCATACGAACATTATAGACCTGGGTAGGCCATCTGCCATCTGTAGTAATTTGGAAGTTAGCAGTTTTAATGGTCTCCCATGACTGGTGTTTGCTTTGACAGAATAATGTTTTGAAATTTTTTGCTCTCAAATTGCTAGACCACATTCCTATCTTGTTGTACAGGGGAGGAGATGTAAAACACCTTTTTCTGTGAGCAATTGCACTGTGCTTCCAGCAAAGGCATGGAAATCATGGGTTTAAAACCAGGCATAAGCCCAACATGCATCACAAACACGTCTGTGCAGACACAATGCCACAGGCAGCACTGTCATCTGCTCACAGCACTGGAGCAGATACTGTCATTCACAGGGAGTGAAGACCTTGTGACTTTGCAGGAAAGCTTGCAGACTACTCTGAGCACTGGGCTGATACTGCCTTTGTATGGGGCGGAGGTTCCCAGCTTCTGTGTCAGTCCATGGATCCCATGGGTACTGGATATCCTGTTTCTCAAAGATGGACTGGCCAGGACCTGCTTTGTCATCAGCAGGCCCTGGAATCTCAGCATTTCCTGATACTAGGCTCTAGGGTAGGTGATCCTAACCAGAGTTTCTGGAATCACATTACTGTACATTTTTGTGCTTTCACAAGACTAAACTGTAAAAGACCACTGCTCAGCAATAATGAAATCATCCCTGTATTATCAACACTGTCTTCGGCACAAATTCATTACATAGCCCCATACTAGCTACAATGAAGAAAATTAACTCTATTGCAGCTCAAACCAGCACACATCCTCATCTCCTCCATTGCCAGTCCTTATTTTATTTGAACGTCAAGCTCTCCTTCCAGAATGTTCTGAGAGTCAGTTCATTTGCAGGACAGCTGATGTACCTAAGTAAGATGTTTCAGAGTCACATTGCACTTTGCTGAATGCATACATGTTGAGCGATGAATAAAACTTTTCATCCTCTCAGTTTCAAAAACTCTCCAAGGTCCTCTCCTTGCCAGCACTTCCTTCTTCATCACTTGGAACACAACCAACCATCAACCCACCAAATGGACTTAAACTGGTGGCTTTCAACAATTTTCCAGAGCTTCTTTGGAAAGCCGAGGGGTGAGAAGTCATTAGCTTCACCAGAGCTCTCCTCAGAAGAAATGGGACTCTTTTGGTCCCATGGTCATTGCTGCATGCTTGGAAATCCTTTTCTTCCTCTATAGATGCTAGAGCATCATCACAAGCTGCTCTTTCATCCCATCCCAGAGGACAGGAGAAATTGAGTCTGCTGACTCAGCCAGCTCATCCAGAGCAGAGGCAGATGATGCTTCTCCTGGAGACAGCTCATCCCTTTGAAACTCTTGTCTGGGTTTGATGAAAGGGGTGCCCAGCTGTTTCCCTGAGCAGCTGGGCTTAGTGCTGCCAGACAGCAAGTGCCAACAAACTGGCACTGTCTGGCTGTGGGTTCCTAGGCGAAATTTGCAAATATCACAGTGACAACCATGTTGCATGGCAGTGACATTGTAGCATGGTGCCAGTGTCCTGGCACGATGGAGCAGCAACAGAAGAAGCTGTTGAATAGGACCTGTTGCTTGTAATTTCCAGAGCTGCAGCTATTTGGACTCTAGACCCAAGCAGTAAATCCAACTGTATTGAAATGTTACAGTAATGACAGGGCAGTGCTGTGTCCAGTCGCTTTTAGGAGCTGGTGCCCAGGGAGAAAGAGGGAAGGCTGCAGTATTAGGCATAAAAGTGCCTTATTCCTCACGTTTTTCAGTTGGGCACCTCTCCCACATGCAGAAATGTCCTTGCTCTCTTTATTCTTCCGATGTCTTCTGAGCTCCTGCTTGAGAGCCTTGGCAAAGAGTTGTGATGGGCAAGTTTGGGGTAGCTGCCAGTGCCTAGACTGCAGGGTTTGTGAAGTTTCTCCTCTGGACATTTCTTCACCTTTGTTGTGTTATGCCCTGAATAGCTGCCTTCTGGTCTCCTGTATTTCACTCTGTGTTCTACAGCTGTGTGAGGAAATCCGTTTCCCAAGCACTGTGGGTCAAAGGACATAAAAATCTCTCCCCAGGCTTTCCCATTTCTTCTCTAGATTAACAAGGGCTCTGTGATTTCAGTTGCACTCCTGTACTGTACAGTCTGTGTACTGAGGTGATGCTCTCAGGTTTCAGCAGTCTCCCAGTAGCTGCTCTGTAGGACCACCTGGAAGTAAAACACTGAGTATATTTTGAAAATGATATAAAGGGGAGATATGCATCACACCCCCACACCGCTACGCTCCCCATTTCATTGAATGGGTTCCTGTGCTTTTATTTGATATTTAAAGTTTAGAAAGCAAACAAAATCAATAATTCTAAGTCAACAGCCTCTCTACTGGATCAAGTGTTTTTCCTGTAAAGGAAATGTTTGATGTAGAGCTGATGGGAATCAGCAATTCTGTTCCCTTAAGCATTTGGATCAGGTCCTGGGAGGTTTACAAAATCCTGACCGAAGTACTACAACAATAAAGATGAGGACAATTACCTTTTGGACCCTCTGGACAGAGCTAGTTGGCAAGAGTTTGGGCAGAGCAAGGAGGGTGTTCTCCAACTGCTGGAGAATCCTGGAAGGGCTGGTCCTGTGCAGACACAAGGAATAAACCAGCTGGACTTAGCTATTACCCTGTAGTGCTGTTCAACTCAATAATCTGGAGAAAAATGGCTGCGTATGCAGGCTGAGAAAGCATGGGTGGTTAAGCCAAGAGGACACAGCTAGAGACAGACTTTTATGAGCTACTGCAACAGCAACTAATATAAAAACTCTATTAAAATGATAGCTACTATCAAGAAGTAGTACAAGCACTTTGCCTGGCATATTGGCTTTAGTACTGAAGTGCATTGTGCAAATGTGACCAACTAGAAGCAATACTGAGGAAGAACGCTTTGGCCGCCATCTGAGAGAATATGTCTTCTCTGGACCACCTTTCATGTGGTGACTCAAAAGAAAGTAATTCTTTGTGTATTTACTTATTGAAGCAGAACCTGGGAATACCATGAGCATGTTAGAAATATCTGTACTTCCACCTAGCTCTATAGCCAACCTGCCAGACTGTGTTTGTTTTTGTACTTGTTCTTTCCAATCTTCATCAATGTTTTCTAGGTGTCTTCCAGCAGTATTTGCTGCTGACAAAGGAATGCACTTCAAACTGTTCTCCTGCATAATTTAATCCAATGCTTTGCCACTATTCTAATCCCCATATGGTAGCGTATAATGTCACAGACTTCATCTCTTCACTTTTAGCGAAAGCTGAGTAACAATATGAGCCGGAGGACTGTGAATAATCTTTTCATTCCCTGAGAACTCGCGAAGATTGCATGCTGCCCTCTAAGAAGCAATTGTGCTGAACACCAGAGCCTTGGTAATGACGTCTTTCATTGCTGTCCCTGATTGCAGCAGCAACTCCTTGTGCTGAAAATAATGTATGTATTTTCAGCTTAATTACCTTCCTCCTCAGACATGTCTTCTTATTTTTTTGCCATAGTGCAGGGCTTTTAGACATTACAGATTACTGCAGAAACAATACAAATTGTGGAATCAAGCCCACCCAGAGCAGCGAAGCATTTGAGAATGGAGATCATAAAAAACCCCTGGCTTCATATGGGAACTTTGAGGTGCTTTGGAAGCAGGAGTTTCAGGTTAGACCTTCATCACCTGTGCATCGCCATGCTGTACTCATCCTCACAAGGTCTGTACAAGACTGTATAGTGACATTGTCCTACTGCCCAGCACAGCAGCCTAGGTGATAATGCAATGGAGAGAACCCAGCTTTCACTCTTAGAGACAAACATATAACCAACAAACGAAAACTTTTCACCGGTCTACAGGAGATGAACTAAACACTGACTTCAGATTACATGTACCTCCCCAAAACTGCAGATCTCTATCTCATCCCCCATCTTCTTCCTGAATCTCCAAGGAGACATACCACGTATTAAGAGGTTCATCCAGTCGTTTTATATATCTGCATATAGAGAAAAAAGACAAAGTTCATGAGATAATGATGTCAAGTTCTGACAGGTCTTCTAAAATTCACAGATCCCTAGGTCTTTACAGTCCTAAGAGCTCCATCTTTAATGTACAGGTGCTGGATGAGAATCACAGCTTTAATGGAGGGAAAGAAGGAAGAGCTGCAAATGTGCTGGTCGTTTAGCATAAAACATCTGGATGGTGAGAAATCCATCATGTCCATTGGTTTAAAAAACTTGCAACTTCATGAAGGAAGCCCAAGACTCATGATTTTGCACATCTGGAACTGGCAAAATGATCCATCTCTCCTCTTCATCTCTTCTCTTTTGTCAAGGTGACAATCTGTTTATCTTGGACAATATCATCTTTACTTTCTCTACCCCTACCTCACGCTTTATTTTCCCACACTGGTTTCCTCTCCAGGCACATCTTCCTACCGTTCCACACGAAACCATTGTCTCATACATTGTTCCTCATATTCACAGACAGACTCCCTGGGAGAAAAACTGTTTTTCTTAAAAGCTGTGTGTTCGCTATATACTTTAATGATTATTTTTTTAGTTACAGTAAGATCTATAGACCGCACTGATAGGTGTGCTGTGTTAGGTGCTGTACAGGATGTGCCATAGACAGAGTCCTTCAAAGAGCTTGCAACTGGAACAATGTAGTATAATATTCATCATCAGATCAGCCAACAAATGCAAACTTGTTTAAAGCTGAGCCCTTCTAAATAGGAGACATAAAGTTCTAAGTAGAAGTCATAAAGCCCTTTACCTGAGGAGGTAATCAAAGCCAGAAGACACCAACATCAAAGATGATGGGTCCCTGGTGAGGCTTGATCAAACACACAGTAGTGCAGCGGGGTATTTCATTGATTTCAAGTGCAATGACCGGGGCTGTTCTTGTGTGGTAAACTGCATAGATGGGAGAAGAGAGGAAACAGGAACAGAAGCACTGTGAAGAAATGCTGTGCACTTTCAGGCACAACTTGTTGATGGTGGCTGAGCAGAGTCAGAAGTTGTGAGAAAAAAACCTCCCTGAGGCAGCATGTTAATCTTGTGACAAACAGATTTTATGCTCATTATCTGTAATAATTAGGACTGCAAGTGGATGCACCTGGTCCACCTGTTAATTTCTCCTCCTAATTAGGCCTTTCTAAGGCCTCAGAGAATGGTCAGCCAGCCAGGATGATACACAACACAGGCAATTAGGAGTGCCCAGTAATAAAGAGATATGGCTTTAAATAAGGAATTTAAAAGATATTGGCCATCTTTTAGATTATTGTCAATCACTTACCGGTTTTGTGACAATAAAAAAGTTATTGTTTTCTGACAACCCTATTGAATTTCTTCACACAATCAAATCAAGGAGAAGTATGGAGCCTGTTCCTAATGTGAGGCGGGAATAATAATCTGAGGCTGAATGCCACAGTGTGAAAGAAAAAATTGGAGGAAAGGCTGCTGAAATTGTTTTCAATGATGCAACACATGCAGGGAAGGAGAGATTTGCCAGGCGGGGATGAATACCAGGAACAGAGGGGTTTAAATAACAGCATGAGCTTTGCATAAGGGCTCTCATGCAATCCCAAACTGTCTGAGGTTTGAAGGGACATCCAGAGGTTATCTTGTCCAACCCCCCCGCTCAAGCAAGGCCACCCAGAGCTGGGTGCCCAGGACCATGTCCAGATGGCTTTTGAAGATCTTCAAGGAGGGAAACTCCTCCACTCTGTGCAACCTGTGCCAGTGCTTGATCACCTTCACAGTGAAAAAGCATTTCTTGATGTTCAGATGGAAGCTCCTGTGATTCTGTGCCCATTGCCTCTTGTCCCATCACCGGGAACTACTGAAAGGCAGCTGGGTCCACATTCTTCACACCCGTGCTTCAGCTATTTGTACACATTGGTAAGATCCTCCCTGAGCCTTCTCTTCTGTAGGCTGAACAGTCCTACCTCTCTCAGCCTTTCCTCATAGGAGAGGTGATGCAGTCCCTTAATCATCTTAGATACCTTTTGCTGGACTCTGTCCACTATCTCCTTCTCGTACTGGGGAGCCCAGAGCTGGACCCAGCACTCCAGATGTGGCTTCACCACTGCTGAGTAGAGAGGAAGGATCACCTCCCTTGACCTGACTTGCAGCAGTCCTCCTAATGCAGCCCATTTGCGCTTCCATTTGTTGAACTTCATGAGGTTTCTGTCAGCCCATTTCTCCAGCCTGTTGAGTTTATTCTGGATGGCAGCACAACCCTTTGGCGTATCAGCCATTCTACCTGGATTTGTATAATTTGCAAATTTGTTGAGGGCACATTCTGCCCCATCATCCAGATCATTAATGAAGATGTTGACCACAATACCAACAATTCTGGACCCAGTACTGACCCGAGGACTACACCTCTGGTTACTGGTCTCCAACTGTACTTTGTGCCAGCAATCACCACCCTCTGTGTCTGGCCAGTATTCAGTCAACCTCACTGTCTGCTCATCTAACCAATACTTCATGAGCTTCAGTTGAGGATGTATTGGGAGGCAATGTCAAAAGCCCTATTGAAGTCATGGTAGACAGTATCCCCTGCATCTACCAAGCCAGTCATTTCATTGTAGAAGGTTATCAGGTTGGTCTGATACATTCTCTGATTTATCAGTGATGTACCATGGGACCTGATGAGATGCATCCCAGGGTCCTGAGGGAGCAGCAGATGTAGTTGCTAAGCCACTGTCCATCATACTTGAAAATTCATGGCAAGTTAGGTGAAGTCCCCAGTAACTGGAAAAAAGCGAAAAAATCACACCCATTTTTAAAAAGGGTAAAAAGGAGAACTCTTGGAATTACTGACCAGTCAGCCTCACCTCCTTGTCCGGTAAGATCATGGAACAGATCCTCCAGGAAGCTATGTCAAAACATATGGAAGACAGGAAGATAGGCTTCACCGAGGGCACATCATGTCTGACTAACCTGGTGGCCTTCTAAGATGGAGTGACAGCATGGGTGGATAAGGGAAGAGCAATCAATGTCATCTAACTTGACTTATGTAAGGCCTTTGATATGGTCCTGGACAACATCTATGCCTCTAAATTGGAGAGATATGGGTTTGATGGATGGACTATTTGATGGATAAGGAATTGGCTGAATGGCCACATCCAAACAGTTGCGGTCAATAGCTCAATGTCCAAATGGATATCAGGATCAAGTGGTATCCCTCAGGAGTATGTATTGGGACCTGTATTGTTCAATATTTTTATTAATGACATAGACAGTGGGATTAAATGCAACCTCAGCAAGTTTGCGGATCATACCAAGCTGAGTGGTGCAGTTGATATGCTTGCAGGGAGGAATGCCATCCAGAGGGACGTTGACAGCATTGAGGAGTGGACCGATGTGAACCTGCTGATGTTCAACAAGGCCACGTGCAAATCCTGCATCTATATCAGAGCACTCACCAGTCTCAGTACAGGTGGGTGGATGAATGGATTAAGAGCAGCCCTGCAGAGAAGGACTTGGGGATATTGGTGGATGAAAAATTAGATATGAGCCAGAAAACCAACCATATCTTGGGCTGCATAAAAAGAAGCATGGCAGGAAGGTTAAGGGAGGTGATTCTCCACCTCTACTTTCCTCTTGTGAGACTCTATCTGGAGTACAGTATCCAGTTCCGCAGTTCCCAGCACAAGAAAGACATGGACCTGTTATAGTGGGTCCAGAGGATAGCCGTGAAAATGATCAGAGAGATGGAAGACCTCTTCTATGAAGAAAGGCTGAGAGTGTTGGGCTGGTTCAGCCTGGAGAAGAGAAGGCTCTGGGAAGACCTTATTGCGTCCTTTCAATATATAAAAGGAGTGTTATGAGCAAAAAGCAGGTGTAGATCCCTCAGGGATGAGGCAAAACACTCAGCAAGTAAAAGCTTTTCCTTTAATGAAAGCATAGTGTTAACATGGTGGGAGCTCCCAGGACACTGATGCTAATCAAATGGGGACCTGACACAGTGGAGGCCTGCTCAGGAGTGAAGTTCAAAGGAAAGCACTGCAGGGGTGGATAATAAAACCTGTGCTGATTAACACATCATACATATGCAGTGTCCTCTTTTGCTCATTAGCAAACCTGCTGATGTAGTGCAGGTGCTGTTGTCCATATTCCAAGATCCAAAAGTGGCCATCAGGTTGGTGCCCATGCAAAGGTGAGTGCAGATGAGGTATGAAGCGAACTATCCTGGCTTACCAGGACAATGAGATAGAACATGCTTGGGACTCTACATACTCCGATGGGGGAGGCCAACTATCCTGGGTTACTATAACAAAGTCTTCTCCCCTCCACAGAGGGCTTATGAGAAAGATGGAGAGAGACTTTTTAACAGGGCCTGTAGTGATAAGACAAGGGGAAATTGTTTTAAACTAAAAGAGGGTAGATTTATATTGGATATTAGGAATAAATTATTTATGATAAGGGTGAAGATGATCTTTAAAAGTCTTTTCCAACCCAAACCATTCTATGATTCTAGAGCATGTGGGAGAGCACATGGTGCTTGGGAGAGTACCATCACACCTTTCTTTTCCTCTTTCACTGATACCAGAGTCTTAGAGTCTGTCATAAAGTCTAGTTTACACTGCTTGTGCTGGAAGTTGAGTGAAGTCTTCTACATATCTTGTTCCACTGATTTGACTTTCCATGTGGCAAATAGAATTTGCAGAATTCTCTAACTCAGTGAAGATCAGCCCTTACCTGCATCATAGAATATCCATTCTCTCTGCCATCTAGAAAAGGCCACAGGTGTTCCTGTTTGCTTTTCTCTGCCAAGAAACACATCTGAATATCCAGCACTTCAACGTTGACAGCAGCCCTGTAGTTTCATACTGCCATCAAGAAATCATCAGAAGTGTGTTGACAGAAAAGCTTATTCATATTGGCAAAGGAAGCCTGGAATGGTAAAGCTAATGTGCATTAGGGAATGAGTTCAGGACTCAGGGTTACAGGAACCACTGAGGCATGAAGTACTGAAGCAAGTGGGGTGGAAGCTATACATGCAAAGCACACCTGGGGAGGTGATGAAACTGTTAATCCTGGAATCCATTTAAAAGCACGTGAAGGACAAGGTGACTGCAAGTAGCCAGCATGGATTCACCAAGAGGAAGTATCAGCAAGTATCAAAGCACACAGGATTCATGCTGCATGTATTGGTACTCTGGTAGGTGCACTCATCAATGCTATTGCTTGTGAGTACACAAGTGTCATAGCTTTAGATCCCACCACCTAAGTTCTCTAGTTTAAAGCACTGTTTACTAGGTCAGCCAATCTGTCATCAAAGATTCTCCTTTCTCTTCTAGGTAGGTGGATCCCATCTCTTCCCAGTAACCTGTATTTGTCAAATAGTGTGATCACAGAAGCCAAAGCCCTGGCAATACCAGCTACAAAGCCAGGTGCTGATCTGCATGAGGCACTGACTTCTGCAGAGTGATGCCTGCACTCCTATCTCTTAACAGAGGAGAAGATTACTTGGGCATCTGTCCCCTTCACTTGTGTCCCCAGGGTTCTGAAGTTCTTCTTGACCTTGCCTAGGTTATGCTTTATGGTGTCATTGGTACCCACATGGAAGAGATAGTAGTCTGCTTTTCACCACTTGTGGCAGTCTTTCTGTGACATCTCAGATCTTGCCTCTTGGCAAGCAGTAAACCTCACTTGACTGTATGTCAGGCTGGCAGATGGGTGCCTCAGTGCCTCTCAACAGAGAGTCACCCACTACTAGCACTTGCTATCTCCTATTGCAGCTTTTAGTGTGGGCAGCTTGTGCAGTTTCTCCCTGTGAGTCTTGCTCATTGGCTTCATCCACTGCCAAGACTTTGTATCTGTTGCTAGTTGGTACATATGAGAAAATGGGGGAAAGTGATACCCCATTGCCATGACTTACCAGAGAGCATGGCACCCCATTCTCCAAGGTGCTATCTGTTTGCTGTTGATGTTCTTTGTCTGATAGTCCTTGGAAGTCAGTGACACAGGGCCCTAATATTTCTTTTTCAAAAGCCTTGAATAATACTCTATTTCTTGTTTCTCCTCCTTAATAGAGCATAACTTGCTGGCTTCCTCCTGCTGCTCCTTCACTCACTGCCTGAGTGACTCCAGCAGACCACACCTTGCGCAGGTATAGCTTCCATCCTCCTCCACACAGAATTGTGGGGCACCGACTTTGCAGCCCTTCACCTGTACAGCTGGTTCCCTGACAGGAAGCTCCCTGTTTGCATGCCCTGTTCACAGCAGTCCTGGTCGCAGGCACTCTTTCTTTTGGGGTTTCTTGTTTGCACCTTCCTGCAGTTTGAACGGGCCACAGGGACCACCAGCATCACCCCACTCTCACCCGCTCCTCTTGCAAGACCAGTTGCCTGCTGGCCCATCCCTCCGCACACACAGTCCAGGGGTGTCAGGAGCCCAGAAAGCCCCTCAGATCCTCGGACACCTCACAAGCCTTGTATTCTTCTTGGCATACAGCACCACCTACTACTGCTGCTGCTGCCACTGCTGCTAGCATCAGCTTTCTGTGGTTTGAACTGGCTGCAGGAAGTGTCAATCCCTTAAACTCTTTACAACAGATTTACTTAAGGCTTGACCTTCAAGTGAATCTTAACTATGAATTAGTTGTATTACAGTGTTCTTGGTGACAGGATGGAAAAAGGTCAGTGCAAGCAAAAATCTCAGTGTCAGATGTTCAGGCATAAACGAATGGCACATACTTTCTAAGGTGCTGATTTATCAAAATGCCATGTGGAAGAAAGGGATGAACAATTCTAATCTAAGACAGGAGAAGTAAAGATAGGCAAGTACCCTTGAGAAGCAGGTATAGACTTACACGGTGACAGACAGTTGCTGCTGTCTGAACAGCTTATATAATTCACGAGAAGTCTTTTTTAAACAAACAAAAAAGAAAACCACTAGTCCTGATTTTTCATTTTAACCTCTTTAATTCAAGAGCAAGTTCTTCCCACAGTGCACCTTATGAGACTTCTTACTCCCAAACATTAAGACTGATATGTACCCGTTCTGCTGGAAGAGGATTATGCAGCATAACCAGAGCAACATGTTGCACAGAACAAATGCTAGGACTTGCTGCTTCTTGCTGCTTCTTCAGGTAGCTGTTTCACAACTGACAGTAAACAGAGTGACACCTACTGTCCGCAGTAGAGATATTCTCCACTGTAGCATAGCTAGTATGCTGTGATAACACTGCTGCATCCTTGACTAAAAGGAGTCTTTGTGTAATCGGTGAGGCTTTCTATTAAAGTGATGCCTCCTTCAGCAGAGCAGTGGAGGGAGGAGTCCCCTGGAGGCAGCTCGAACATCACGTTGGCTGCTTTGAGGCTGGTAGTATGGGCAAATTGTGCAGCATGTTTTAGGTGATTTCCCTAACCACTTGTTACTGGGCCAAAGGAAGGACAGGAAGTGTTTTCTCCTTCCTCCACATCTGAAATAAATCTGCTTCTGAAAGACCAGTCCTGTTGGTCTATCTCCAGAAGGGACCTGGTCCTGATCCCAAGTTCACAATGGAACTTCTCCACATTTCTCGATCTCACCTTCAACAAGTTCAACAAATTGTCTTAGCCCCAGAGAAGACAAAGATCTAAGGGACAGTCATTTTTAATATGTCTTGATGGGTGGCTCTGGGCAGCCGCTCACTCCTATTACTGGATTCTGGCCACTCCATGCTGTCAGGCAGCAGTAAGAATGAGACTTACCCAAATGGGAAGGAAGCCTGGAGCTGAGGGTGACAGCAAGGCAGATGAGGGGCAGTGTCCTCACTGACAAGAAGTCAGGAGATCAAGTCAGCAAGTGAAGATCAGGTCTGGAGACAGTAATCAGGGTCAGACAAACTTTAGTAATGGTTAGCAAGCCAGTATGATAAGGCAGGTCAGAGGTCAACCCAGGAAGCCAAATCAGCAGTTCAGGGTCCAGTTCAGAATCAGGGAGATAGGGAGCCAGGCACAGACACAGTAGCAACAGAGCTGCACTCATTCAGATTTGTCTGTATCCCATGGCCAGGATTGTGCCTAAACCAAAGAGTGGATAGGGCTAGGGGAAGGATTTGCCTGAGACGCAGGTCCTGGGGGTTGTGGAGGGCTCTGAGGGGTGACTTACATTTGTACGAGCATTTCAGAGTGCATCTGCACTGGTGTCAAAATGCCTTCCTTCTCCCAGGACATGCTGAACCTGTAAAATCATAGGTCATTTCTGATGGTCAGTACTAACGTGGGGGGGGGGGGGGGGCCACTTTTTCTTCTGCTTCTTTCAAGTAGTCCCTCATGAATGGCTACCACACCTAGCAATAAGACAAATTTTTCAAGTGGCACAGAGTAGTATATGACTTCACAAAACTCATTCTCATCTCCCTTTTCTCACATGATGAGAATCTTGCAATCTGCAGTCAGTGTTGTTTTCCCCAGGCCCTGCAGAGATGGAGCCTTCTCCTCATCCTCTCTTGACAACAGTATGTGCTGGTAGGACACACAGGGTGAGATCTTGATGAAGCCATTTCTTCCCTTAGAAAGCATTTATGGGCTGTAGTTGTTCCACAAATAAAATGACCTCTTCTGGCTGCTCTGGCTCCAGCATAAGATTGGAAATGTCTGCTAATATTTTGCTTTATAGACCACTTTACGCTGGAAAGTGGAAATGGTCAGAATTGCACAATGCAGCCAGGATGTGCCATCAGCTTTGTCCATGAACTCTTGGACTGCTGTATCTTCCCTTTGGCTGTTAAACTTTACAACATTATGCATAGAAGCAAGCATGTGACTGAGGTGTTGTAACTGGGGGTAGACACGCAGCTTTGCTCCTGAACCCACTGAGCTTGTTTTGCAATGTTAAGGGTTATCTGTTGGTCACAGTAGTCAAGACTACTTCCATTAGTAATCTCCAGCTCTACTGTTCCTTGCAAATGCTACACAGTGGACTCCCTGTGTTTAGACAAACCCTCTAAGACAGACCTTCCCCTCTAAAGCTCCTGTCTACAAGATAAGATACTGTGCTTTCTTCTTTGTGTCTGAGGCTTACTCTCCTGGGTTTGATATGCAATTTGATAATTGCACATTTTGGCTGTGCAGGCATTTTTGACATAGGTTCATTTTGCATAAATCCCATAAACTTCAAATGAACTCCTTACAACAGAAACATCTGTCAGGAGACTGAGCTGTGTTCGCTTGGCTCTTCCTTTTGTTTGGCAGGGTTGGGCTGTCCCTTGTAAGTTTTTCATTGCTATTCCCATTACCATTGTTAGTGCTGTTCCTCTGGGACTTGTCGAGTTCAGCTTTGCCAGTGATTGTCTTTGAAGTCTATTGCTGTGACTGCAATTAACCCACTTTGGCCCCCAGCATATCCTCCAGAGCAGTCTTAGGGGAGGAATAGCCTGTTACATACAAAGTGTTAACTTTTATTGACAAGGAGTAGGGTCTTTTTGGTGAGGAAGGAAGGAGAGCAGGGCGAGGTCCATAGTTGATCCGTCAATCTGCAAGAAAAGAATATTCTGTGTTGCTGATTTTAAGAAGGGACTGGTGTTATGGGACACATCTGCTCTTAAAGAAACCTAAAGTGGAGATGGGGCAAAGGACGAGATTACATCCAAAAATCTGTTCTCTGTGACTTGGCCTTATTTTCTTCTTATGCCATGTGGCCTGTGAACTTGAATCAAAGAACCTCATGGAACTGCTTCACTAGAGGTCCGTGAACATAGCAAAGCTCCTGCAGTACATCTAGAAATGTGACTTAACAATAATTCAGAAATTCATGGTGGTGTTCCTGCATAACCTTTGGAAGGAAAAACACCAGCTGGACTCAAGGAAAGTGCTATAAAATGAAACTAGAAGACCATCTGTTGTGGACACACCAGGTATTACAATCTGGCAAAGAAAATCTTCTTTCAACACATTGGACATCAGAGAGAGAGAAACATTTTCAAAATAATTTTTTAAGCTGAAAAATTAATAGAATAGAGTCTAAGGGTTGTCTGACAGTTTATCTGCTAGTTAAACTGACCTATATTCTTCTGCCCAATGGGTCAGAACCATGAATTTGAATCCACAATCAGATCTCACAGGAAGTCAGGTGGGAAACATTTTTTTTTTGCTGTTATCTTAGCACTACCAAGTGATCAGACTTAGTGTCTGATTTGAAAATAGTTTAGATAATATTTAGCCATTTAAACTGGCAGTCTTTTCTAGTTCAGCCTAGCTGTAGTTCTGTTATTTCTGTTTGTCCACAGCACCATATCTTTCTGATGTTCTGAAAAAGAGGAAATCAATTGATGCACATGTTTATTGTGAGGCTGTCTATAATATAACCTGCCTCAAGCAAAGAGCAACACTGAGCTACTTTGTCTCAGAAGAGGAAACTGGGTCACAGAATCTCAAACGTGACTTAAGCCCCATGGCAACACATCTGACCTGGATGTTTCTGAGCCAGGTACCTTGGCAGGCTAGAATAAAGGGCTAGTTCCTTGCACTTGCAGTCCTGTACCTTCTCACATCTTTCATGGAAGTAAAAAAGTGCATTTGCTACCCCACCCTGCAACAACCAAAATCTGCTCATAAGTAGGCAGGGAGAGAGGGTGCTAGGAAGCATGCTTTCCAAGCATGCTTTGAATGTTGCTTGCATAATGAACTGTCAAGAACCTGGTTGGTTCCACTTCGTATCATCAGCTTCTCGTGCATTGCTAAAACGAGTTGAAAACTTACTTTCTTCAGTGTAGCTCATAATATTACATTATTACATGTTATACATTACATTGCACTACATTCAACACATGGCCAAACAAGAAGTGCTTCCATTGAGCTACTCTTTATGAAATACCAGCACCCAGGACTTGCATTCCTAGAGAAAACAATCACTCCACTATCATGACCTAAAAAGCAGCAGGGAGAGCAATTTTACAGCTTCGATATAATGGGAAACTGAAAGAAGAAAGAAAAAAAATCTTATCTTTTACATTCTTTCCAATATCATGGTCCACTAGGCAGAGATTTCGTTTCATCATCACAAGCTAGAAAACTACACATCCTTGTTTCTTCATGCAAAGCCAGAAAAGCATATACATTTAAAAGGAGAAAATGATTTCACGAAACTTTGACCACCAAATTCCAAGTAGGGCATCACAGCTTTTACTTTCTTTCGTGGCACATGTAACAACTGATAACTCCTAGTTGCAGTTCTTTTAATGGCTTAAACACTCCTCTATGCAATCTATCCTCTAAGTTCACCATTGTAGTACATCCTTAAACTTGCTGCTCAGCTTCTAACTAAACTTGTAGATGCTTGTTTTCAATGCTAGGCAGCTGCCTAACTGTATACCATTTTTCTGCTAATGAGCTGCTCAGACTCCATGCTCAAGCATAGTTTCAGAATAGGATTCCAGAAGGAGACATTTTCCTCACTGCAGCAGCATGTTCCGATCTCAACCACAGTCAGAGGGAACAAAAGATTTGGTTATTTGTTTGTTCTACCTTTACCCAAACTTAGAAGCCTGAAAGAATGAGTAGTTTTACTGTCAGATCCCTTCCCAGGAATGCAGGCAGGATGAAATTCAAGCCTTTACAGTGATTCATTTGGGACAGAGACTCAAAAACCTACCCCAGCAGGTGCCGAAAAGTTGAATAATTGCTAATAGGCATGAAGTCAGACAAGATCTTCGATAACTGCAGGAAAGGTAAAGGTGGCAGGGGGAGATCATGACCACTGACTCAATTCCACACCAAAGACTTACGCCCCCACTCTCCTTGAGCATGCGCTGTAGAAGAAAAGAACACTGTACCTTAATTCCAAGCAGGGAAACTTTAGCCCAGTAGAAACTGGTAGATAAGCGGCTCCCAGTAATAGTTTTGGGGAATAACTTTGGAAATCAAACATGTATAGCTGAACTGTATAAATTGCTTGCCCACTTAGGCATGAGAGGTGCTAGCTTGGTGGTTTACCACCTAGCCCCCATCTTTGCACAAACATGAATTGGAATAAAATACCTCTGCTCTGTGTGTATATTAGCATTTCGCACACTGGGTAAACCCTCCCTCTTGTGGGACAACAAAGATCCAACATGTTGGACTCAGCTTTAAGACATATGGAGACTTTTAGATGTTGACATTCTTGTGGGGTTTTTTTGGTGTGTAGGAGCAGGCTATCTTCAGAGACTCACAACAATTGATAGGAATCTTGGTATTTGTTGTTTAATTTTGTCTTTCCTAGATTATTGTACACCACTGTCCGAACTTTTATCAACAAGATAGAGTCCTTTTGATAGATTCTTCAGGCTATTCTCATTCAAGGATATGTCTTTTAAAAAGAAAATGAAAAGAAAATTACTTATACTGGATAGGAAATAAGACATACAGAAAGAGCTCACTGCTGCAAAAGAATTCAGATGTATTTGTAATCCATTTCCAAACTACTCAAAAATATGTGTTAATTTTTTATGTAAATGACATATCCACATGTAAACCTACTTTGTAATTGGTTTTTTGCTGGGATATGCACACTTTTTCTGTGGAAATGTTTCATAGGCTTTTAAAACCTGAAGGAAACACTTTGATCATTTATACTGGTCTTCTATACAGCTCGGGCCAGAGAACTCCTCTCAGTAAGCCAAGGGCAGAATGACCTATTATGTCCTCCTGCTTAAGGGACATTCTTTAACTCCGTTACATATGGTTGCATTGGGCCCCCTTCTACACAACTGGTTTTGCACTAAAACCCTGTCAAAATTTTCTGCATTTATGAATTTAAACTTTCCACATAAAGAGGCAGCAAAATTGTTCACAGGAAAAAGTAACAGCCATAGACCTTCATTTACCTGAGTCTTCATTCTGCCACTTTTCATAAAGATTTGGATATAATTCAACAAATAGCTCCTCTGGAGTCACTAGAACTATTTGAAGTAGAAGTTACTAATCAATATGTGTATCCCAATATCCATAGTCTTAGTCACTGTTTGTCATGACCCAGACTGGACAGACCAGGGAATCATGTTTAATTCAAAATTCCATCTGGCTAAATTAAGGTGAAATGACACCAAATGATCAGCGAAAGATTTTATTCATGACAGAAGCAAACTGAACTGGGGAGGCGTGGTAGTAGGTGGTAAGATTTCTCACAACAGGAATTGGCATAAGACTACTTCTGTAAACTGTGTAAGCATATACATTGATTCAGGGAATAAGGAGTTCCCTCCTGTTGAGTCACGAGGTTCAGAGCAGACCCCCTTGCTTTCCAGACTACTCCTCAGAGAAGGTCCCGGCAGCTGGATCCACTCTTAGTCTCAGACTTGGTCAACGGTTTATATCTTGAAATGGATGAGGTGTAGGGATTGTGG
>JAVJGG010000021.1:22718042-22733743 GCA_035590195.1 Aviceda cuculoides | reverse complement strand
CTTTTATTATTACTGTTGTCATTTTATTAGTGTTATCATTATCATTATTAGTTTCTTCTTTTCTGTTCTGTTAAACCATTCTTATCTCAATAAGTTTTACTTCTTTTCCTGGTTTTCTTCCCCATCCCACTGTTGGGGGGGGGAAGTGAGTGAGCAGCTGAGTGGTGCTTAGTTGCTGGCTGTGGTTAAACCAGGACAGTCCTAGTCAATATTCAGAATAGGATTGTATATACCTAATTATTTCAGATTTATCATGTGCCTTTTGCCATGTGTATATTGCAAAAACACTTCAGAATGTGTTCAAAACCCCTTTCCATCATCTCCTGACCAATTCCTGTTAAAATCTAGTTCCTTTGGCTTGAAATAATGATTGACATTGTCTTGTGTCTCATATGTTATCTTAAATGGAGATTCTTTTAAAAATAAATGTGGCAATTAAACCCCCAGGCTGCTTCAGTTTGTGCACAGCTTGTTTTTAAGTAACTGATAAAGAATATGCAAAGTTTTCAATGAAGTTGCCAGTCCTTCTTCAATGTCCTCTGTGCAATGCATATCTTTCTTCCTTTATTTGCATTGTCTTTGTCACAGAGAAGTAGTTTACTTGTGCCAATAGAATGGGATTGTTTTCATGTGATCTATGACAAATAGGGTTTTCAGATAACCTGTTGGTATTTGCGCTTAGGAAAGAAATGTTTTTCAGCTCATCTCTGAAACTCTATAATTGCTAAGAGTATAAGTGCAAGAGCTAAGACTTCTTGCTTCCTTGGCACAATATGATCTATCATTTGTATGATATGTCTTTACTAAGCAATACTAATTTGTGATGAGAAAGAGGAGGAGGTGGAACCAGCTTGAGCTGAAGTAGCAGCTGCAAACCAGCAGCTCAGTAGTAATAGGTGTTTTTAGGCATGTTTACTGAGAGACTGGTTGTGATCAGTGCTATGCTAGGGAAGTAGTCCACGGAGACTGTCTTTGATTTTCCCAGGGGCATGAGACCTGCTGGAAAATAGTTCAAGCCCAAGTGTGAATAAAAGCAATCTTAGCTTTACCTTAACTTGTATGTGGGTCACCTGTTCCCTGTGCTGCATGGCTCTGGAGGCCAGACAATACCTTCTCCCCACTATGTTCAATATGGTGGATGTGTCCTACTCAAATTACATATGTGTTTGTGTACTGAATCCCACAAGGCTGTTACCCCTACAGTTTCATCTCTTCCTGTGACCCTGTCTTCCCTTGTACTTTTGCACCAGTAACTATGGGAGGACTGAGGATGCAGATCTGGGTAACCAGCTATTATCAGCTGCTCTATATTGCTAAACCATCAGAAAAAGTTATGAGAAGCACTAGGCTGTAGCCCAGCAATGAGGCCTGTTGTAGCAAATGATTGGGCATAAGTGAAATAAATGACCCTTTGCAAGTCAGTTTGTGAGGAAACAGGTGGTACATGGTTATTACAATGCACAGAAAACAATTCTTGGACTACAACTGGAAATAATTCAAAAGGCAACAGTGAGTCCATTGTACATAAAAAACAGCGTATGATGTAAGTGGCTTGTGATAAGCAGGGGTAACCAGTGGGCAGCCAAGGACATAGTGTTTTGTTCTTGTGTATAATCACTGAGTAATGATGAGGAAGCGAATGGCAGCAGTTTAGGTGAAAGATTCCATGTCACTACTGTGCTGCTCTCCAGCAAGCTTTCTGTCCCTTGCCTGTAAGGGGAAGCATCCAATTGTATTTGCTGGCAGAAATCAGTGAGCCTCCTCAAAAATATTAGGGAAGGTCAGTGATGGTCCAAGTAATAGGACACAGTAGATCTAAACACAAGTGTTTTCCTGCCATTAATAGATGACACCTCCTCCTTCTCAGACATATGAAAAAAAAAAAAAAAAAAGTAGGCATAAGCCTGAAATGACAAAAATAAGCATTGGTCTTCCTGATATTTTTAGATATTATCAGCTGACAGGGCAGATTGTGAAGGACTGAAAAATGACAAACATAACTCCATGACTCTCTTCCTCCCTGCCTCCCCCCCCTCCAAAAAAAGGAAAGTGGGGGGTAGGGGGAGAGAGAGAAGAAAGAAGGCTCTGCTGGCAGCCTCAGGATAGTTAGTTTAAAAAGCAGGTGTGGGGGAAAATATGAGAAACAATCTTGTGGGATTCAGTGAGGAAACACTTCAAAAATATAATTTGATTAGGACACAGCCTGTATGATTCAACGAGGGGGAGGAGGTATTGCCTGGAATATGCATCTGACAAACTTTCACATCAAGAATTACTAAATTACTGTCATGCAGCCATGAGGTAGGGGCCAAAACAGCTTGTGGAATAGACAACTTTTTTTACAAACTCATGAACTGCAACTTTTTGAGTTGTTGACATCTATGATGGGAATCAGCACCATGAGTTACTTTTGCTTCTGGTTCCATTGATGTATTCCAGGTTCTTATTTTTATCACAGTATTGTGTGCTGCATACCCTTCCTAAGCTCTCTGTTGGACTGGAGAGCAGGTAAAAAAAATAAATCCTTCACTACGATTCAGGCTTTGTGCCTGATCAGGTGGGCTTTGACATCATTGCAGAACATCATTCATTCACTGACAACTGTTTATTATTGTTATTTTATTATCTGTATTGTAGCAGTGCCTATAAATGCATTGCTACGAACATGTAGTATGGTCAATACCTGACCAATAGAAATTATGTAGGTGGAATCAGAAAAGACAGAGTAAAAGAAAGACAGAATTATTTACAGAAGGGCAACCAAAATAGGGAAGTATTGAAGCATTTAAAGACTGCAGCCCCTAACCTTTAGGTATAAATGGAATGCAGAATGCTATATTTTGCATCATAGCACAAGAAGGAGATTAGGCAGTATCACAGTGTGGGATGTGCTCCAGCTAGTAAAGGAAATATGAAGGACAGAGTAGGTTCTGAAATCTCCTTCCTCTTAGTGGCATTTCTGTCAGGGCTTCAAGGAGGATTATACAGTGTAAAATTGTACGAACAGTAAAATTTTTCTTTCAAAGAACTGAGCTCTTTTCACAGCTTTTCCATTTTTTAACTGATGATCCTTGATTTATAAGTCTGTTGTGTGGTACAATCATTCAGGTAGAAAGTTGTCTGGGTGTAATTTTTACTTCAGATCTAGATGTCCAGCTTCTGGAAAGCAGGCAGCCAGAACTTGGCTGTTGTCCATTTTGAACAATAGCACTCTCATGCATTGTGCTAATGACCTATAATTGATCTGTTTTGTTGTGAGGGAAAATGAGAGAGAATAAGTATTCAAAAAGGAACTGTCTGCTTAGTGCAGTGCTAAGAACATTCACTTGGAGAAAAGAGACTGGGTGCCATATCTGCTTTCAGGATGAATTCTCTACTGGCATTAAGCAAAAAATTTGTGTAAAATACAAGAACAGTCCTGGAGCAATAAATAGAAAACCTGTGTATGCAGACTGTATGTTAGTACCATGGTATCTCTTAAGTCGTTAAATTTTGATTATTACTGTTTTGATTTTACACAAAGCAAAAGTGAAGAACCACCCCCGACTAGCAGCCCCTGGCTCTTCAGAGGTCTGGGGTGCAGGAATGTCTTGTTTCTGAATACAGATCAGATTTTGGCAGGAGATGTACATGACTCCTCAAACTGGGTAGTTTGGGATTTGTTATATAATTATATGCAACTACTAAGAAATAGTTTCTGTCCAAGCAGTTTCTTCTATTTCCAGCCCTTTCCCAGCAAAATACAGAAGAATACTGAGTAATTGCACTTATCATAAGTAATTTTGATCAGGGAGGAGCAGGTAGGTGTAGGAACGCATCTGGGTAGGTTGAAAAGAATACTTTTTTTTCAAGGCTTGCTGTAACCAGAGGAAAATTGCAGAGGGGACAATAAATATTCTTCATAAGCATGTTGTTACTATAATATTCTGTGATTCAGAAATAATTGATTGTGTTAGCAGTGATTTATCCCATTTTTTTTAAAAAAGCATGTTATCTTTTTAATATCTATTGGCAAGATGGTGGGGTTTTGTCCTTAAGATATTTAGGAAACCTGGGGCATGTCGCAGAGCTAAATGAATCATTGGAAAAAGATGCTTATTTGTATCTGATCAGTTTTAAGATATTAGCATTGAATGGAACTGTGTATGAAAGTAGAAAATTTCCTTTGCAGGTGTGGACAACTTGTTTGTCAGCAGTACGATATTCTGTTGTGAGGTCTATTCTATATAACAAATTGTTTATTAGAGGTTAAATAGTTATTTAGTTAAAGTACACTAGTTTGAACATTTTCCTTGAAAGTATCATCCCAGAGAGTATTGGTCAGAACTATTAATCTTTGATTTATATTTGTATTAACAGGCCCCAATTCAGCAATACATGCCTAAAGTTAATCATACTTCATTCCTTCACTGAAACTCCATTGTAACATACCGAAACTCATGGGACACTTTAACTACAGGTAGAGCTGAACTGAGCTAGAAAAAAATTGACTAAAATAGTAATAATATTCTGTCTTACACTAGGTCTTGTCACTTAAAATCAACTGGATATATGATTGCTGAATACGCTCTTTTGCCTTAGTGTTTATCTGATTTCCAGTTAAAACCATGAAAGGATAGCCATTAATTAGATCAAAACCTACCCAGTCTCATGCAAAATGTTTCCCTAGTGTTATACAAAACAGTTGTTAACCACACTTTTTTCATCACACTTTGTTAGGTCAGAACTTTTTAGGAATGGGTTAATGATCCCTAAACTAAGAATGTATAGATACAAAGTCTTTAGAGTTTGAGAAGTCTCAGGGCTAGAAATGTAAATCAATTTTGCCCTCAAAAAAGAGTGGTATGAACTTGGTGCTTTTCAGTTCAATGCTAGCCCAAAGTTTTGGCTCTACAATATGTTGTGAACTGTTACCCTGTTAATTTAGGATTCATTAAAATAAATAACAACCCTGTGAATGTATGGAGTATTTAAATGGTTCATATAACTGGGGCTGGGCTTCTGAAAAGGGGTATTTCACCTGCTGAGAGATTCATTGATACACTTAGTGAAAATGAAGGCTACCCCCTAGTAATAATTATTAAGGTCAGATTTGGAAGGTTAGAATAACAAGTTTACAGGTATACTGAGAATTCAAAGCATGAAATATGAGGACCACTGCGTATCTTCTGATTTAGTTTCTAGAAGATGTTATATTAATGTTGTCAAAACAACAAAGTGATCTTTCTGACGATTTGATGAAATTTGCTGATCTGTGTATTTTCCTTCATTTTTAAGTAATGAAAAAATAATGAGCATTCCAAAGCAATTGTTGAAACCATTGAAATTTCAGTTCCCTGAGAAAACAAAGCCCTAAAAAAAAAAAAATAATAAAAAATATTCCTTGTTAACAAACATGTTCATGGACTTTACATGGGGAAAAAAATGATTAAGTTGTTTTATGATACTACCTCTTTTACTGTGTTTGGCTTAGGAAAATAAGTGGTTTTTTCTAACCTTTGTTTAAAAAGGGTTTCCTCTGTCAATCATGTGAGGAAATACATATCTTATTTTAAATCCTTTTGGAAACAAATGACAGCAACCAGCTTTGTTAGTGGAAGTCTCAAATGCAGTTGTAAATATTATAGGCAAGCGCAGACTATTTTAGTTGAGGACAACTTGTAGCTTTTACTCCTTCAGAAGCAGTGGGGAAAAGAATAATTCTGAATAATTCACAAGCTTTGTACCAAAAAGCAGGAAAACTAGAATTGTTTAGTTGAAGACCAGAGCTCATGAGCTCTATCAGGGGAAGTAGAAACTCTAATAAAGGTGTTTCTTACAAATAAGAAGTGATCCATTTCTCTCATTTTCTAATTATCTTCTATTTTATGTAAGTGGGAATCTTCACATCTATATATAAACACCTAGAAGTTGTTGTATAATCTAAATAGGCTGTATAGAAAGTGATGAGAAAATGACGTTTCCAGAATGTGGCTCATCCCACATATTTAAATCCTTATTGACAAGCTTCTGACAACTTTTTAAACTGAAAATCTTCATATTTAATTTGTCCAACCATTCCTCCTTCTCAGTTTTATTCCCTATCAGTTTCAAATATAGTCTCGGGTTATTACACGGCTGGCAGGAGATAAGACTTGCAAAGGCATTATAGCAAACACCATTTATGGGTCAGTGAACTTTCTCACTTTTACAGGCATACTGTGTTGGGAAACCAGTTTAGCTCATTTTCCTAACGACAGAGTACAACTCAAGTGTTTGGAGAGCAGTTTTTCAAAGTGAAATTGGCATGATTCACAGTTGCATCCAAGCCTCTTCTCTACTGCCACATCCACTTAAGCTTCAGAACAACTTCTTAATGAGTTTAATCATATTTAAAATTTTAATCTTTTCCAACATTATTACTATTGCCTTTGGCAAAAATCAGTAGTACACTGAGCTCCACATGACTCAGACTCAAACCAGGTTTTGTGTATTCAATTCTTTGTGAATCACCACTTCTTTAGACAAGCCTTTAATTTTTCTGTGGTTTTGCACCTTTAATTACATTATTGTGCATGTGATTAAAGACAATATCTAAGAAATGTTAGCAACTGTTGCAGACGTATTCACCATCTAGGCAGGATGGAATTGAAACATATCCTCTGTCTTCCTTTCTCTACAGGCTGACACAAAAGATGAGTGGGGTTTGGAGGTTCTTTCTTGAGGATAGCTATCTATTCTTGCTGGGTTGCATAATCAGAAATGGAGATTGTTGCCTATTATATCTCAAATAATAGCTTTTTTGATTCTCAAAGGTCTTCTCTTAGCTCAGCTTCATGCCTACAAATAACATGGCACTTTCTGACTTTGAGATCATCACTGGTAGATCTGTGATACTGTATTTTATTCTCTATTCCTTGCACATTTCTCACATATGCCAGTATGAAATTTGAAAGAGATTCTGCAAACCTTAGTCATGGGTAACAATCCCGTATTATACAAGAATGCCTCTTTGAAATGCAAGCTCTCTATTCTGGAAAACAAGCCTAAAAAATAATTACTTTCCCTCGATCACTGTTGTTCTAGAGTACCCTAAAAGTACACAGGGACTTAATATTTCATAGAAAACATCATTCTTCCCTTCCCACAATTTGCATCATCAGTTGGAAATAGATCCTGAACTGGTACAAGCTGAGTCTCTCTTTCTATAATTTCTGTAAATTATGAAGCAACCTTGAAAAAGAAAGCGTGTAAAGCATGCTGATATTATATTTTAGTTTATATTTCTGATATCCCAGATTTCCCAGAAACAAAAAAAATGGCCTTTAGAAATGTAAATTAACTCCTGCCATCTCACTGATCTTCAGTGTGAAGTGGAATGATGGCAGCTTAAACAAGAGTTAGTAACAATTAATAACAATTCATTTTTTCGTGATTCAAATTGCCAACTAATGTGCACATTCCCACACTGCTTCTGTTCCTTTTTGTATATAGTTATTGCATTGTTTTCTCAGGGATTAGAAGCTCCACTTAATTCTCTGATAAAGTCTACAGGGTAGGTATATATACGCTGTGAAAATCACTCCTGAAGAACACCCATGAGCTATATTTAGATACATATCTTCCCTGTATGTTCACTTGCATCTTCAACACTCAGCTGCATTTACGCTAATGACTTATGCCATGTTTACTATGTTGCATTATGCAACATACTATGTATGTGTGTCTCTGTGTGTGCGCAGTTATATTTGTATTTATAAACACCAAACTGTGCTCAGCTTTTTCCGAGAGTCATGGCGCAGAGGGAGAAACTCTCTGCCTGTATCGTACAAGTGAAGTGAAGTGACCAACAGCTTTCCTATCTGCCTTTGGTTCCCAAATCCAGGGACCAAGTGTGCATATGCAGCTGGGTTCACCAGGGAGAGAGGGATGGAAAGGGAAATGACAATAATACAGAACTTAGGCTTGAACTCATACTCTGCAACCTGCAGCTAAGAGAGGAATCATGATCAAATTTTATTTCAGTCAGTGTTCCTCATTTACTCCATTGGTAACTATTAGGTCGTTACCAGTACTTTTCAATTTAAGCGTGTTCCTGCACAATGTCTGACTTTTAAGACCTTTACAAATTCTTTCAGTGAGCTGTTTCAGATGATTTTAAGTGAAAAAATATGTAGAATATATTGACAATGTATTTTCTAATTAAAAATTTCAATAGAACATACTTCATGTTTTTGGGAGCATGCATGTGCATAAAAATGGAATCAAACTAAGAGATATGCCTTGGACTTTGAGCAATAGGATAGGCCAGAAGAGCTGCTGAAGTCCCTTCCAGCCTGAATGATTCTAAGATTCTGTGACTGCACATTTTTTTATACTGTTAACTTCAAGTATAGTCTCAAATCTAGCAAGGGGTTTAGTATCTAGGTCTTGTTATGGTGGACTTGAAATTAGTCTTTTTGTTTATTCTTTTTAGTAAATTACCAGCCAACTATAGGCTCCGTCCCTTTCCCTTTCTTACATTCTCCTTCTCTCCTGCTTGCTTCTTTTAGATATATGGCTACTACTTTTAGATTATGACTCCATATAGCAATTCAAAAGTAGTATACTTTCCACATTTAAAAAACCACCATTTGTCATGACAGTGCTCATTTAACAAAGCTTCATATCAAATATGTGCAAACCCTCAGGCTAGAAAGATTTTGAGGGGCAGAAGTTTTTGCCTCTATACAGCCAGTTTGATATATATGGATAGTACTATCGGTGACCTGTAATTCCAGTTGCTTAATAGTTTTACTTTATGGAATGCTTTTGTACTTTGACTGTATGCTAGACTGTTATGATAATTAAAATAATTCAGGAATGTAGGAGTAATGCATGATGGGAAAGCAGAGTATCCTGGCCTGCCTGTTACTGAGCATGGACTATGCAACAATATCCAGACTCAAGAGAAACTATATCCTTAGAGAACAAGTATAAGAAATTGTAATTTCAAAATGGCAGGTTATAATCTGTACACCTGAAGACTGCAATCCGCTTCCTGAGGAAAGTCAGTGCACAGGTCAGTTGCACAGGTTTGGTTCAGAAGAGAGACTGGGAACTGATTCAAATAGTCATATTTTTTGATTCCCGCTTCTTCTGTGTCCCAAGGGAAATGACTATCTCTATCTCTTTTCCTCAAACAAGCCTGTTTCCTTTTCATATTGCTAGATATAAAGAGAAGTGTAATATTCATGCTAAATCTGCTGACCAGCTATGCTGACAGTGTGATATTTACATTGTAGAATTTCATTCTTAGTAAGATTCCCAAATCAGTTTTGTCTAGGCCACTGCTAAATTAGGAGATACTTTCAGACATCTCTTAGTCACTTCTTGCCAATGTACAGCTCTTGGGATGAAAATCTCAGTATTCCATTATAACCCCCTTGAGCTACTGTATGTATCCGAATAAACATTTGTGAGAGATCCATAATGCAATATCAGAAGACAGTTAGTGCTGCAATAAGGAAACAAGACTGTTGGAGTATAATCAAGTTAAAATTATATCCACATAAATAAACTGCATAATTATTTTATTAAATGTGTAAATCATTTTTTGACTTCTAGAAAGATTTCTTTTATCAAGTCTTGAAATATTTAACATGAGAGATAGCAGACTTCCTTACACAGAAACTTATGCAACCTTTCATAGAAGAGAAAGGCTGTCATTATGCTCTCTAGAAAAATGGTTCCTAAACCAGTTGAGTCAGGCTTATTTGACATCACTCACAGTGCAGACTGTTGTTGGTATTTGAAGACAATCCAGCGCTGAGCTGTAATTATGATGACAGATCTATTCGTGTTTGTTGGTGGTGAGGATAGACAGCTGTTTTCACATGCTGGCTTACAATTTGACAACTGCAGTCCCAACAAATGCTTTTGATGTTCATACATGACAGAAATAAAAAGATCAGACATCACACATATAATGGCCCGTTCTCCTTATCTTTATCTTACTGTTGAAGCCACAGAAACATAGGTCTGGAAGGAACTTTGAGGGATTTACCAGATCAGCTTTAAGGCAGTCATGGCTACCCAGAGGACAGCAATCTGTTATTTTGTCTCTGCTTACAAAAGGGATGGTTTTCTGGATAAGGTCTGGGTTGATTTTCCAAGAGGTAGATTCTTTCCCTGGTTTTGCTCCAGGATTTTCTTGGCCTAGGTTAAATCAGCTCCCGAATTCTTACACCTTCTCATTCAGTCCTAATTGTAGACTTCTTATTCTTTCTAATTATTCGTTTCTAGAGTAGCCACCATGATGGAGGTCTGATTTCAGTTGAAGATCTTTAGGTGTTACTCTGCTCAGGCTTTCTCTCTGCTTACCTCGCTTTTCCAATACAACAGCTACTCTTCACTCATTTTATCTTCTCTATCTTGTAATATACTTAAAGCTAGAGCTGTTACTCTGTACAGAGCTATGCAATGAATGACTATGGATAAAGACATAAGCTGTACCTTCTTGGTCATCTCCAAAGCCACCCTGTGAATTTGTTTCACTAAATATAAATAACAGCTCCATTATCCTTTCATTTGTACTCAGGTGATTCATTCATGCTCAGTTACTTCTCTCTATATTTTGTAGGACAGACTCATCATAAAATATGTATGTATGTTTGTATGGTCAGGATTGAAACCTAGTTTATGTGGAAAATGTTTTCCTATAATTTCATAGAAAAAATGAAATTAAGAAATCAGTACATATGATTTTACTAGATAGAACTCTTATGAGTATTGGTTTTGCCTATGGCACTGCCACCAGGCTATTATTACCACACATATTCAAATGACATTTTATTTCCTACTCTGCATTTCTGAACAGCAGGCTGTTTTAGCTACTGCGGAGTCACATCCACAGAAAAGGGACAGATGTTCCACATTTTTCTTTATGAAACTGAGGAACTTTTCAAGTTCACTAGCTAAAATGCCACCAAAGAATCAGACAGAAACATTGTACAATACATGACATTGTCCTAAAGAGATGAAGAAAATGTACTATTTAAATCACCAGTAGCACTCACAAGGCATACTTGATATAATTAGTAATTGTATGCTCAACAGGCACACATGGTAAAAGATAGTTCCTTCCTACTACTATAATAATGGGAGATTACATATAGATGTCTATTCAAAAGAGAGGATACAAGACTCTTGCCAACAACTGTAAGAGAGAAAGAGAGGATGAGAAAGTTTAATTAACAAGTACTACCCAGAGAGATATTTTGAAGAAAGAATGACTCATAGGATAATAATGCAACTTTGCCAGTGGCCAGGATAGAGAGGAAGAATATAAAGGAACAGCTCACTTTTAATGAAGTAGATTTAGTTGCTGTATCTTTAGGAAGTTGAAAACATACCTTTGTTGCCTGCTTACTCACATCCCTGCTGTATGTTCCTAGTTTGTTAAGTTAAAAAAAAAAAGGGGGGGGGGGCGGGGGGGAGTGCTGTTTTCTCTACTACTGTCTGGCAAGGACAAAGGGTCTGAGATATATCTTCTGCAATAGAAAGAACTCTTTGTACCAAAAATAGCATCAGTAGAAAAATAGAGTCAGAATAAAATGTAACATTTTGCCAAAGATTGCCTCTCAGTCCAAAGTTTTACATACTTTTCTAGAGTTTTGAAAGTAACAGTTTTCAAAGGTGCTTTTCTGGTACCACTAATACCACTGGAACAGGCTGGATCTTTTGTGACTTTACCAGAACACTGTTCTGATGGGGATTGTGGCCATTCAGAATTAATGCTCTCAGTTAATCTCATCAATTCAGTAGAAGGAATTTAACTAAAATCTCGGAAGATTGTCTGTAGTCCCCTCCATTCTTAAGGCACATACTTCAGCGGGGCTAGGATGTTTCCTGGAGTACCCAGACAAGCCACATGTCAGTTATAGGCAGAAACATATCAAAAACATATCAGTTTCAAGCCACCATTCACTGTGTTGACTTGTAAATTCATCATAAAAGAGGAGTAATTTCTCAACAAAATTGTGCCAACCCATTTTCATTGTGGCGTCTTCAGATGTATGCCAATTCCAACTTCCTTTGGCAAAGAAATTAGAGATGGCGTAACCTGGCAACAAATGAAGTTGTTCATTGTACTGCCTGAAGAAGAAACTGGGTTTTACCTAATGAGGCTGGATGTAGTGCTTCATTTGGCAGACTGTGATCACGTTAGGAACAATGTTTGCTCAAGATTAACAAAACGGTTTGTAGCAAGTGTAAACAAATACTGCTATTCTCTGTTTTCACAGCACAATTCCCCATTTTAGGGAGCAGTTATTTATCCCAAGGACTTAGTAAATACTTACATAGTAAGGCATTTCAGACACAGCTGAGGGTACTGAAAAGAAGGGAGATTTCAAGAAGGACACCCTTGAAAATTAAATCTATGGTGTATTGTTATTCAGAACAGAATAATTTTTGCCATAGACGTGAATGAGTTCTCTGAGTTTTGGTGCTGCAATGACTCGGCACTTCATTGGCATCTTCAACTTCTGTAGCAACTTAGTGTTCAACTTAGTCCCCGATTGAAAGTGGTTCATCTATGTGATATATATGAATGGGCACTGCTAAACTGTAGTGTATCTTCTTCTTCCCAGCAGCCTTTTGGAATGCTTTATCTTTGGCCAGCGTCACTGAGAAGGTCAAATAACTGTCTTACCTATTTTATAAGAATAATTTTTTTGCTCTTACATCTGTGCTGTCCAACAACACTATCGGAAAAGTGTTTTAGTGCCAAAAAATCACCATGTTTGTTGTGGTGTCAGTTTAGTAATGCATTGTGATATAAGTCAAGCTTTCTTAATTGATCAGTGCCTACAGAGTATTAAAATATGTCTTCCATTATGTCATTCTGACATGTGTCAAGTATGTCCTACTGTGGAAAGCAAGAGATGGTAAAGAGCCTATTTATTTCAAGTAGATCTCATGACTCTTGAACACAAATCAAAGTTTCAGCTCTTGTAAATATGCAAAATGTGAAGCAAACTATCCTGATAGCTATGATATGTATTTTAAAGTATTTTCTACACCATATTATGTATTTGAGTTATATACTCATATTTTTTCTGTGCTATGTTCTGTTTGTTTGTCTAACGGTTTCTTTTTCAATTTTCAAAATATTTTAATGTGCAGCATTAAGTGTTAATATGCCATATGCACATGGTCTGGTTTTTGTGCAGAAACAGAGGTTTATAAAATTTTAAATATGAAAAATAGAGTACTTCCCCAGTATTATATTTGTTTTCAGCTCAGGAAACTTGCAAAGAACTAAACCTAATGTTATTAATTTATTGGAGCAGACATGTCTTATTTGACCTCAGCAGTGCTTATAAGACACATGTACCTGAATGACATAGCTACAGTCATGAGTCTGAGCTTTTATAAACCCAATATCAATATCCTGAAAAGAAAGCTTTTGCTGAAAGCTGTTAGAGGATGTATAGATTTACTGATAAAAGTAATTCAAATTAAGCTAGACAGGTGATGTATGATATTTTCATGTCTTGAGTTTGATTTTATTTTTAAGAAATATTATGACCAATGTGCTTGAAGAACCAGAAAAATGAATACAAGTCCATAGTTACGGTCTACATGCTGCCCATCAAGCTATTCTTTGGTGTGCTGGAACTGTTATTGAGAATTTCTGATTTTTTACCTTTTTTCATTAATTGTTAATCCCAAAGCCACAACTGACAGAAATTAGAAATTTTGGCTTGTGTGGATCTGATGAAGTAGTATTAGTGTATTAAAGGAAAAGAGAAATTTTATATGTGAGAATTGCAGAAGGCAGATGAGTAAGTTGGAGACTTCAGGATGGTTGCATATTGTCAACTTGTCTCCACTTTTCATATAATTATTATTTTTTTTTTCTTAAAGGCTTTAAAACATATCTCAAGAGCAGCCCCAGGAGCTGCTAGATGTTTCTACTTGCCACTCATTCATCCCTTCCGTGTCATGAGACCACACAGGAACCACAGCACACAGTCGGAGCTATCAAGCTCCATACAGCAAAGACAGGGAATGAAGAGGAAGAACATAGAGCAGAGGGAGAATGAGAAGGTCTCATATACTTTGTAGCTTTGTCTTTCAGTTTCCAAACATAATATCACAGAAGCAAGGTCTCAGTGTTTACTGCCAGTCCTACAGCTGTGGACAGCACTGATAATTCTGCGTGAAGGTTGGTATGCCAGGGCAGGTGCAGACCTTTGTAAAGTGGAATATATTGAGTGGTGTGTAGGGATACAGGTTTATTATTGAAGATATGGGAGGCTATCTTCTGTTTGGAATATTAACTCTTGCTCTTCCTTCTTTAATATCTAAATGAACTTAGAGCTACTTTCATTTTGATTTGTTAGAGTACCATAAGGGGTGGGTGATTTACTACTTAATTTAAAAAATTGAAAAGTCTTATAGTAGCATCTGTACATTCAGTATCAAAACTGATCCACTGGTGATCTTTATATGAAATACCTCACAAAAATTGCTATGTGATAATGAAGTTTCAAGGAAGCCTGTAGACTACACTGTCTTCAGCTTTCTCAGATTCCAGGATCTCCAGTCTTCCCAATATGCAAGCTCTGTAACAGCTCTCCTGTTTCTTCCAGGAGCTTTAGGAATTTTTGTTAAAAGTCTTTTCAGATTGAATTTAAAAAAAAATACTTCTTGTGTTGCACATGTTCCCAGTTAGTGTAGCATACAAATGATTGAACTTAGTAAGGTTTTGGCTTCCCCACGTACCCTATCTTTTACAGGAACACTTAAAAATTATTTTCAGCCTTCTTGTCCTGCAAACGCATCATTCAAGTTGTATCAGAGTGAATTTTAATTTTAAAGTTGAAATGCCGAACATGTTTTTTCTACTAACAAATGAACCTGCTGCTTAAACATTAAAATATACAATCAAATCAAAACAAACCCTTGAAACAACTTCAGGCTATTGTGGAATATCAGTACAGACAGGGTGGGAATCATCTAGTACTCCAATAAGATTTTAATAAGATAACATATTTCTCAGTAAAGATTAAACCAGGTAATTAAATAAAGTAACATCTGCTTTTTCCTTTACATTCAATTAGCTGTGAAGCAGCTTTTGTTTTAAAATTATATTAGAAGAAAAAAATTATATACACTTTTTATGTCTCATTAATAGATGTCCCATAGCTGCTCATAACTGGACTGGCCTATGGATACACAGTCATGAAAAGCCATGTTTCACTATATAATAATTTGCTTGCATAGGCACAAGCTTTGAGCACATTAGAGGCAGAACAATGACAGCTCAGCCGTGTGTAATTTTTTTATAATAATAATAATAATAATTTTTAAAAAGTTTATGGCCTGAGAATATTGAATATCAAATAGGCTTCAATTAAATTATTCAGAGATTGACACTTCTCAGAAGCTTAAATTAATTTTGAAGCTGTGTAAGTGGAGATCAAGAAAGTATTAAAAACATAATCTCTCATGGTGGTTGGGGCATTTATAAAAACTAAGCCCGAACGACTAACACAAAAGTACCAAATCTGACTCATTCTTCACAAGAAAAGTCATGCTGTTGCCACATCTTCAGTGTCTTTTTGCTGAAAAGTTTCAAGTAGCATGTAGAAGAACACTTCAACATTAGGTAAGTAAGGAGCAAGCATGTGAAAGCAAGCAGAGAAAGCATACAGGGAATGTATACATACGGG
>JAVJGG010000021.1:22696449-22710217 GCA_035590195.1 Aviceda cuculoides | reverse complement strand
TTGGGTTTTTTTTTTTTTTTTTTTTTTTTTGGTAAGCTTCTGTAGCGCTTATGGACATTGAAGAAATATCAAAATAAAATTAATAGCCACTGGATGACTGAGACATGATTAACAAAACAGGTAAAGGTTTTACTGATGCTCAGATCCTTGGCCATCTCAACAAATCTGGTTTTGCTATGTTGCATGCTATGAGCACTTGAAAAAACATGTAATAAAAGAGTGTAACTGAAATTCTGTGTTTGTTGTGCTAGATTGCAAGGAAGCATTATTGTCAGCTGGCATCTTGTTTAGTCCTACCACTAGAAAGGAATGTTGTACCAGGATCAGTTTGTAAGATGTTCAAAATTATGTCCTGGAAAAAATGGTGTCTTATTTGGATTTTTATTTTTTAAAAAAGCACTCAAAACCAGAAAGAAGGTTAAATGCCTTTAAAGGAAGGCTTAATTAGTTGAAAAAATGAGATTTTAAGGGATTGTAACCTTGATTGTGACAGGACAATTGACCTCATTTTGACTTCCATATTATTAGCAACTCAATGTGAGTCATTACATAACATTTTCTTTCTAGAAAGTGTTCTTCGCCACCAACATAGCCATAGTGGTAGTAAAACTCAACAGCTGTGTGCTTAAATATAATTGTTGAAAAGCATGTTTTGATATGGTTTTCACAGCCAGGGTAGGTAATACTTAAAGAAAATGAGAAAATTTAAGAGAATTCTGGGTAGTGAGTCAGTCTGTTTTGTAGCTGAATATCACCACCCTCCAGAAAATATTACTGTGATTCTAGTTATAAAGTAGATTTGTGGCACCCGTCTCATGGAGGTGTTAATAGCGTATGATGACAGGTGCTGTACAAAGACAGAGTGTACGAAAAGTTTAAGTATTCTCACCACAGTAATAGCCTGTATCTTTCCTCACAATCTGAACAGTGCTTTTTTTTGACTGATGTATGAGGAATGGATTTTCTTCAGACAATAACTAGTTAGACATATGAACAAAAGGAGTCATATGCAGATAAGGGTATCTTTAAATTTTTCTTTTACAATTTACTATTTGTTAACTGGCAGATTAAATACTTTGTAACATAGCTGACCAGTTCTAAACCATGAAGAGCAAAGCACAACATTTAAATTAAACTGTCCATATCTAATAATATCTTCTTAAGAAAAGTGAATTAATATCCTTAGTATATCTCCATTTTCTATGGTGGAAAAATTCACTAGCTGCAAAAAGCTAAAGTAATTGAATCAGTTAAAATATTGAGTTTAGCTTGGGAGCTCTGGAATGCAGGCTTGTTCCTCCACCCTTTTAAATTACAGGATAATGGCAGATGAGGACCTGAGACACGAACAAATCTTGTGATGAAACTAGATGCACTGGAGACAGTCTTCTTTGGTGCTTGGGTCAGAGAAATTTTGCTAGACATAAGTTAGTAAAACTGACATGGAGAACTTTGAATGTGGTTTGGGGGAAAAAAAATCATACCCAGGATTTGATGTCCAAATTTATAAAAGAAAAGAAAAATGCAACACCTGAAAAGTGCTCCTTTTTCATATTGTATTCAGGGGCAAAATTACTGATGTACAACTAGATGAAAGAAGTCAACGAAAAAACGGGTTACCTGGTGAAAATAAATCTGAAAACCATTGTTTAAAACCATTTTTAGATTTATTTTATATAAAAAAGGGAAAACCGTCAAAGATATAACTTTTTTTTCAGACAGCTTCTTTTCTAAATGAAGGCCATTTTAAAATCAATAATAAAACAAAAACCTCAATGTCTACCAGTCAGTTCCCTGCAGTAGCTCCCATGAGCTAAATACCGTTTCTCCTATCATCTGAGAAAACACATTTATAAATTCTCTGTTTGCTTGCTGAGCTTCTTTTCTCTATGGCTGAAGCCCCTTTTTTTTATTATTCTGAACTGCTCGGGAATCCCCAGAGCGTTTTGTTTCTTAGCTGCTTACTCTGTAGATATAGAGGATGAATCTTGCCATAGGTAATGGCTCTCAACTGCTTGTTTCTTTCAGGGCTGTGACTGGAAGCCGCGAGGAGTGGGCTAGGCAGGGCTCTTCTCCCAGCTGGCTGAGCCCCAGGTGGCTGGTGTCAGGAGAAGCCCCTGGGAAGGATGACAGGTATGAGCAGTGACAGGAGAGGGAGGTGGGGGCTCAGCAGGGCACTGCAGACCAGGCTGCGGCAGCTCTGAGGAGGGGGGAGGACGAAGTCCTTCAGGATGACACTTAAAGCAGGAGCTTTGTAAAGCCCCTGAGCTAGAGGGAGTTTATGGCCCCAGGCAAGACAATGAACTTACCGCTTTGTTACGGGAAGAGAGATGTAGTTACTCTGAGACAGTTGAAAGTGAGGTAGTATTTATTTTAAGGGGTTCGAGTATAAATAAACTGCTTCCAAAATTCAGAAGATACCTGAAGGTCTATCTGAGGCCAGGAAAGAGTGCCCTGGCTTGGTGCTTATCTGCTGGGAAAAAGAGTATTAGAACAGTCTGTCTTCCCCTGCTTCATTCACTTCTGATGCCCACAGCAATCAATGAAGGACAGAAAGGCCTCGTGCAAGCCAGGTGCACGATTCAATAATCATCCTCCCACAAAGGAGATTCAACCCCTTCTTTGTTGCCGAGGCTCAGGGAATAGAGTGTACGATGGAGTACAATAGCTTTCTTCATAAATTGAATGTCTGTATCTCTTTCAGTCTGTAATGGTGTAGTGTAACATTTCTGTAGCTGGGAGAGCGAGTAGCTTTTTCCAAACCTGCAAGAGCTATTCCAAATCAATTCCTAAGTGTTAGAGTGATTCAACCTTCACCTTCTCTGCCAGTGTATGAAGCGTCAGCAGCCACGTATGCTTTGAGTTCTTGCCAAGTGCACTTATGATTCAGGAGAAAATAGCAAGAAAAAATGGCTTCATGGCTGTTGCATATTAAAAAAGACCTTGAGAATTTTGTACGGGAAGGATTAAGTTGTCTGCAGTGTACAGAAAAGATCTGAGTTAAGGAAGTTACTAGAAATGATAGTTCTTTAAACCTGTCATGTGCTCCAGCCCCAAAGTGTCTGAAGAGCTGTGTTTGCAAAGAAGTACAACAGTTCAGCAATGTAAACATTTAATATTCAGTCTTTCTAATGTGAGGAAAGCATAGATGAGTAAGGGTATTTCTAGCATTTGCTATGTGCCACTCTTTCAAAACCCTATTTTCTCTAAAGAATATGCTATAAAACTCTGAAGTATAACAGGATAAAGTAGAATTACAAAATAGGAACTTTCAGAAACATGGAAAATGTTGCATATCCCCATTAATACATCAGTTCATTTCAAGTTTCCAAAAATAGCAAGCAACTTAAAATCAATTATTATTATTTCTGCCCTTTGCAAAATTCTATAGTAATAGTTTTCGCAACATGCAACAGGAAAGCCTTGCCATGCTCTCCCTGGTGATTTAGAATGCTAATGTGCAAATGACTTGCCATTGTCGAGGGAATTTTGATTCAAGCCATGAAATAGAGGGTGAACCAGCATTGGTTTCCTTCCCCAATCAGTGGATGTTTTGCATTATTGGCACTTATATTTTGAGAGAGTAAATGCATGCATGGAAGAAAAAGGTTCATTTAATTAGCTTAGAAGAGGTACTCTAAAGCCCGAATTTTTTTTTTTTTTTAATGATCTAAACCACAGATAAATCTTCGAAGCAAAGAATTATATCAGTGTCTACCTTTAAATTTTATTATTAGATTTTAGGATAGTGTGTTAATGTGAAGCTTTCAGTTCAAATATCAGAGAAGCTGAAATGAGTGAAATCTAGACCTGGTCTAAGGTCCTTTCTTTTCAGGTTGTTGAGAGAAGTGTAAGTGGTAAGGTAATGTGTAATTTTCCTCTTACAGATATGGAACTGCCATTATTCATTTAAAGAGAGGGGAAAGAAAAAAAAAACAACCCCAAAACTATAAGCCAGAAAGCCATCTAGGGCAAAATTATTTTTCTGAAAAAAACCCCCAAAAAACCAACACACACACCCCCCCAAACCAAAAAACCCCCAACCCCTCATGCTGTGATAATTGTAACCTCTTGAGAATGGGCTTTATAAAAGAATTGTTGACAGATCTTTTGCAGTTGAGTACTTCAGCTCTTCACTTTGTTCTATTCCTAGAATTGAAAAGTATCTGTTTCAAGAACTTAATTCACAAATTGGTCTGCTTTGAAATGGTAAAGTCCAGCAAAATATGCTAACACAAAACAACCTTTATTTGTAGAATCAGATGAAGAATGTTAATAATAGAGTTGCTTCAAACTTTTCATTAAACACAAGTCAGAAGCTATAAATTCCTTTTTCCAAACTACATTTTTTGTTTTAGTTTTTTTTTGTGTGTGGTGCTTTCTTGCGAAAAGGAAGTTTCTGTATGTTTTTAGAACTCTCTATATGTATATTTAGACAAATTAAGAAATATTTTCACTTTAAAATGATTAGTATTTTAACAGTGGCTGTATGTATTGTGAACAATACTTTGAAAACAATTTCATCCTGACAATAATAATAAAAATTTGCTCTTATGCAGAGAATTTATATTAATTAACTATAATAAAAGGATAGAAATTATTATTTTAATTTTGCATGTGATTCTTTTTGTTACTGTGTTGCAATAGATACTAGTTGCCTGCAAGTCCCATTGCTAATCTACAGTGCGCACATGTTTTTCATGAAGCATCACTGATTTCTTGAAATCTCCAGTGGAAGACAGAAATCAGGAAATTACTCTGTCTGCACGCAATGGTACTTTACTGCAAAAGAACAACAGCAAAATGGCGGTAAGTAAGTAGACTGCATTTTTTATGGTGAATGGGCTTTTTTTGTGTGTGTATTTTAGAACTATGTTGTAGTACAGGGTATGGTGTAGATTTTCTCTAAGTAATGTTGAGTTGCTGGAAAAGTGATTTTCTAGCAAAGCTGCAATTTAGTTTAGTAGTGGTTCATCTAGAAGAAAAAACCCTGAGACTTCTTAAAAAGAATATTTAAAATGAAATCTCTGCTATAACAATCATTGCACTTTCTCAGAGGGTAAGAAATTGTGCCTTGTAATAGAAAGGATTTGTTAGTTGAGGTTCTGCTTCACAGAGATTTAAGCAGGTTTCTAAGACTGACTTTTCTTTTTGGTTATAGTAAGGGAGAATTCTGAAGCGCGCTTCTAAATTTTGGCTTTCAGCAACAACATATTGCCAAACTGCAACAAAGATTTAGGAGCTCAAAGTTGTAAAGTTGACTCTTCCCCACCCCCCCACCCCCCGGGATTCATTTATAATACTGTGGATTTTCTTAACTTCTGCTCAGTGTTTGTGTAGTAGGTCTTGTAAATATTCACTATGATTCTGTACATTAAAAATGGTCTATTGGACTATGTTATATTATTGAAGGACAACATGCCAGTTAATCCTAAACTCACATGAAACTGCGGGAAAAAAATCTTGCCTAGGCTATGGTTGGTAAGAGATCAGCTGAAGCTGGGTGGGACCTGTTTTTCACTGTGGTATGTAAAAGGCAGAAACCAGCTGCTAGCTTAGTGCTGTATGCTATGTAGAGAGTTTCCCTCTTCTGTTGCTACGGTGTAGGTGATATAAAAGGACCGAAGAAAGATGAGTCCAGGCTGTCCTTTGCAAGAAAGTAGCATGTTGTGTGCTTTATCTACAACTGGTGAAATCATGCCACTATTCAATATTTAAGGTGCCAAAAAATATAAGACCAAGATTAAGCATGACTGTGTAGCCACTGAGGGAAATTGGTGTGGCTCAACAGACTTGATCTTTTTGTGTGTGTATATATATAAAAAGTATATTTGGGAAACTTCTCAGTTTTGAAACTTTGGTATTCTTTCTCTTGGTATTTTACTTTTTAAACATGTAGTAGTTTGGGTTTTTTCCCATGACTCTTTGTACAGTTGATGTTTCATTTTTCTTAAAGCTTGAAAAGCTAAGACTAGTTGTTGGATATTGGTTAATACCATTCCTTTTCTAAAAATAATTATCTCCTTTCTGTGTTGGAAGTTTAGAATTCCAAAGTGAATGCTTCTGAAATAGATACATGTTTGCAAATAGAAAATGAATTTTTTTTAAAAAAATATATTCTTTAAATTTAGTTTTGAATTTAAAAGAAATGTTAAAATGTAGATTGTTTTTTTCGAAGCAACTTTAATCATCTCACTAGCAGTCAATAATATTTAAGGTTACTGACACTCCTAAACTATGGGAATCATTACTTGAAATACTGTGTATGGTAGCTGCTTGCGAACTCCATGACCAGAACAGTTATCCCTTAAGGTACAAGAGGTAATTGTAATAGAATGTACAATGTGCTTTTTAAGGTCACCACAAAATTGACAATACTTGATGTGTAACCCCTCATTTCAGTAGAAATTTAATTGGTATATTTTCTATTCAGGCTTGTTTTCATTGGCTGGAACTTGAACCTGTAGCTTCAGGCCTGGCGTTTAGTTAAGTATGCTCTGACAGAAAATTAGACTCTTAATTAGATATGAAGATATAAAAAAAGACTTCGGTTGTCCAAAGCACCCAGCTAGCAGTCATTACTGGGGTAGGCTAGCTACACTGCATAAATGCACAGTTTATCCTCTAACCAGGAGTTCCCAATGCCTTATCATTCAAAACATCTGAAAAATAGGAAGCTCAACATTGCATGTTTGTGTTTTTACATGTGAAATGTGGCTATAGGTGGGTGCTGAATTCAAATATTAATTAAGATTCAAAATGTGGTTGAGTAACTGTTAGCTGTGGAGAAAAGCGTTAATTATGGCAGCAATGAGAATTTAACAGTCAATGGAGAGAGAAGGACCTCATATGTGCCCAGCGTAGGGTTCTTACCTTCCTCTAGCACTTGGAACTAGTCATGTGAGAGGACAAGGATCAAATAGATAGGCATGACCGAGAATCATTTTTCCTTTATAAATTCTTGGTCATTAAATCAGTAAAGTTCTAATGGGTTCTGTACATCTGCCTTTATTTTTCAGTGTATAAAATGCCTTCTTCAAAATACACTAGTTTGGATGAAATAAAATAAACAGTCTTCAATATTTATGCAGAAAAAAAGCATCGGTATCTTCATTTGAGTAGCTCCTAAGTAGTGAAAATCATTATAGTCTAAATACTAAATAAAAGTATACAATTACCTACACAATCATGAGGAAGAAAATACCATGTGCTATTGGAACTTCTTTAGTCCTTTGTGAAGAGAAAGAGTTGCTTGCTGGTAATTTTTAGAAAGTTGTAAATTTTAATTCCCAATTTAAGATCTTCCACTTTAATTCTGTTTCAGAAAGTTCCAAATCTCCAAATATTAATTCTCTCTGAGCATTGGAAAGCTTTTGGAATAACTTTTCTTGCTCACTGTGTTATTAAGTTTATCATAGTCAAGTGCTCTTCGATGTCCCAGGCCTCAGCACCTCAAGAGTTTTTGTCTCCTTTTCACAGCAGTTCATACAATTCTTACGGTTAGTCAGCATAACACAAGGAGATATGAACTGTGATGCTGAGTATTGTTCCTGGAAAAATATGACCAAGTGGCTAAAGAATTTACTTTATAAAAGAAAAAACTTCTAGACTGTTAGCAATAAGTAAGCAGCAAGCCTGTAAGTGAAGAGATAAGGATAGGGATATGATTTTTTGATATTTTCTGCATATCAATCAAGTCACTGCTTTTCTTTGTAGTTCAACTTCTTGGGGCATCCTTAATTAAATTTATAGAGAAACAGCTGTAAGTATGTAGATAGTCTGTATTCTTAGGGTCTAGGTTTCTAAAGGCAGAGCGTTGTTTAAAAGCAGGAAATTTAACTGTCCTAGTCACTGGAAGCTTGTATTATTTTTAAGTGTCCCTTTGCATTGCATGATGGTTTTAATGATGAATTTAGTGAGAAGTCCATTCTTTGCAGTCTGGCAGTAGATGTAGTTAAAAGCAAAATAGTTGATGTCCTCAAAGAGCTAAATATACAGTCTGACTGAGCAGAAACAATTGAATAAGTGTAGAGAGGCAATAGAGGAGCTGCAGATAGCTTAATAGATGTCATCAATCAGAGAAGCAAGCACTGTAAAACAAACATGGCATGGTGTTTGTGAACTGTCTGCACGAAAAGAGGGATTAAGAGCTGGATCCAGTATACCAACATATTTGCAGCTGCAGGCAAAGACATAATCACCTTGGCTTTTTCCAAGTGTCTTCTTAAGAGGAAAGTCTGAGATACTATTGTTATTAGCAAATTAATGTGTTCCTAAGATAAAAGTTGGTTGTTTCAAAATAGATTATAGGGGGCTGAATTAGTGTTCAGCCCTAGAGATTAAAAATGTGTGCTTTCAAATTTAATTCTCCTACTTGCTTCATGCATGTTTCTAATAGTGCCAGCATGTTTATAGCTTCTGCCTCAGAATTTCCTCAATATGAGGAAATTATGAAAGTATGGTGGAAGATCAGCTTTTCAAGGCTTTATATTTTCAGGCACACAGGTATCGAAGTGTTCTATAAGAATTTTCATATATCTCATCAAAAGTCAAATGTAATAAAATAAAAGTGAAATAAACTTGTGGGGTTGGAGATAGAAGACAAAAATGAAACAAAAATTTAAGCACTTGAGCTACTTTAATGTTGATAAAAGTTGTTGAGGACATACTACTTCCATTTTTTGACAAAAAAAGATGTTGCAGAGTGGTGTAATTTTAGCAAAAGCGCACAATAATTGTGAAATAGTGTTAAAATGGAAATGCTGAAAAAATTGTTGAATGAAGTCCATTGCTTTGTTAATTATTGCAATCTCATAGGTATCAAAATGGCATTGTGAATTTTGTATTGTGCAAATTTCCAAATAGAATATAGCTAGTAAGGAATAATTCTAGCATTTTGCATGTTGCCTAAAACAGGCATAGTAATGGATAAACAGGGATTTTTGTTCTTGTTGGGGGAAGATTATTAGGTCTTAAGGTTGTAAACGTGTTTAATTCTGTTTTCATACCATACAATGATACTCTACTTTGGTAGGACAGTTGGGTTGAGCTACCGTAGAGCCACTAGGAACTCTCCCAGTTGCTTTTATTGGGGACAGGCCATATAAACATACATTCTAATTACAAATGCAAACATCTGCAGTTTGAAACAGCAAGTTTCACTTCATCAAAGTCTAATTTACTATTTCTCTTCCATTACAGATGTTTTGTTCTATTTGTTGCACCAACTTTGTAGCTTTATCCATAATTCTATTAAAACAACAGTATCACTTTGGGTTGTCATTTTTATCTCAAAAATTACTGAAGTAGTTGTAATGATTGTTATCAATATCTTGCTGAAGTGGTGTGACTGACCAATAAACCTGTAAAATGGAAGAAGTCTCAGAGGACATGTGCAAGGGTGATGTGCCTGGGAAGCTCAGAAACTCGAGGAATAATGCGGGGTGTGACTGACCACGGTTGTTGCAAAGAAGCTGACTTTATCTCACCACAAAGGGGACCAGATACTGGCCTTTGGTTTAGACAAACAGCTATCAACAGCTGAGCAGATCAGCTGGTGGTCTAAATGTTTCTTCTATTAAAAGTTCATTAAAAGAGTGTAAATGTCTCCCTTGAGTTAGCCATACCAGCAAGGAGGGAGTGAATACACGGCTCAGCCCAACACAGGGTACAAAAACTAGACAACTAGCAAAAGTGTTTTGAAGAGAGCAACGGGGTTGAGCTGGCTTCAACCCATGTATTCCTTCTTGGCGACTGGGGTTGCCTAGTGTCATGATGGTGAGCAAATTATAGAGACTGGTAATGGGAATCAGACTGGTACTGTGGTTGAACCATATACTGCAATTGCTATATTTTGCTGAGTGTAACTTACGTTTGTATTGTTGTTTCAGTACATTTTGTATCTGCTAAAAGAGAAATCCCGTGTGACACCAGCTATCTTCAAATAAATAAATTTTATATTAACCTTTATACCCTTCATGCATGAAATATCTGAAAGAACCTGGTCAGACAGTATTGGACTCTGACAAATCAGCAATTTGTGTAGTGTTTAAAAATTTCCATCTAACTTGTGATATGTATGATACTAATGATGAGATTTGTGGATGGGTATCATCATGAATAATCATTCAGGATATTACCAAGATAGCTATGTGATAACCAGAGTATTCTTTTCAAAGAATTTCCTGAAAAATCAGGATTATTGAAAATTGTACATTTTCAATATTAGGCCTTCATGCTGAAGTTCAACAGGATGTAAAACTTCAGGTCTCAGAAGTTACCAACATAGAAAGTTGAGTGTCCAGTGACTTTGTGACTTGATACAGCCAAAACTTACTTGAAACTGAGCTGATGTTTACCCTATCAAATGTTATATAGTAGGTGCTTAAACTGTTTTGTGACCTGTGAGTTTATTCCAGTTGGAAAGAGACTTGATTCATTTAGTCAGAGATTTCTACATAATGTTTTGCACTCTCTTACTTATATGTAGTGTTGCCATGGAGGTGTAATTCCACGTTGATGTGTGGACAGTGGCCTGGTTTACTTTTCTACAGAAAAGTTTACTAAGAATAAAGTTGACTTCTGGCTAGATAGGAATAGAGTTATCATATAAAAGAAAAAGAACAGCACTGTGGCAGGATACTAAAAGTCATGTTGCAGAGTTTAATTCTGCTTTATTTAAGAGCTTCAGGAATGTGCATTCAATATTAGGTGGTTTAGGCCCATTCTCAGTCATGCTGTACTTGGACCGTTCAGGCAAGGGCTACTTGCAGAAGAAAGGTACTGGTTACTCCAAGGTTCAGTAAGCACCATTTGTTCATGATCCTAACATTGTGGGAAAGGTTATCTTCCTCCAGATTTCATGAACTATTCTGCAATGGAGTTCATCTGACAAGAAGTCAAGATAACCCAGTGACTGTTTGAATGATTTTAAATCTCCCAGTTCTTTGCCGAGTGAAATATTAGTTATAAACTATTTTTGCTTGCTTGCACGTGTATATCAATTCTGCCTTCTATGTGTGTTTGAGATAGCAAAAGAATTACAGTAATCATTGTTATTAGCAAAGTTCACTTTGTTCTTCATGTCAGCACGATCTGTTGGTAGTTGATGTCATGAAATACTGATAATTCATAGGAGTTTAATGACAGTTAAAGACAGTTAAAGGGTTAAAAATACAATGCCTTGTGCTTGTATGTATTCTTATATTGAGCAATATGGCTTGCACTGAAAGGCTAAAAGGGCCAATTAAGATTCCTATCTTTCCTCTGCTTTAAAAGAAAATGTTGGCATCATCTTTTTTCCAAAGGGAATCTGAATTAAAAGGAAAAGTGAGAAATGCTTAGCTTTAAGCACCGTTTTCTTCCCTGAAATGCACATAAAAGTGCAGCTGTAGCACCACAGTGTTCACTCTAGGGCAGAAAAAGCTGTCCCTTTTTGGCCCTGAAAAGAGCTCTTCCTGTATGTGTGATGAGAAAATATTTCCAGGCTGCCTCCTCATCTCTTCTCAACATTCCCACAGACGGGAAAATATTTGCCTCTGAGTCTGCGTGGCAGGACTTCAGTTCAAGTACGATCTGCAATCATATAGCTGTATGATGAGGAGTCATCCTAGGATCACGCAAAACCTGGTTGACACCTTCCCTCATTTGAAAGAAGAGAGGGTTCAGTCAGATCTATAGCATTTTGCAAGCAAGTAGAGGCCTTTTAGGGCACTGGTAGTCTGCAGTAATCTCTAGCCTGAAAGGTAGGAGTGGTCTAAGTAAAGAATATAGTGGCTAAGAGGAAGTTGAAAGTATATTGCTGTTCTCATTCTGCCTAAGGCTTCGTTGTCCAAACATATTTCTATCTGACCAGCAGAAATGTTTTTTGGCAGTAGAAGACTTACAAAGGGAGTGTATGAACATATTCAGCAGTGGAAGAACTAGGGTCTCTAGCAGACAGAGTGTACTTGTGAAGGGGACCTTGGGGAAGCTCTGTTGCCTGGTGCAAAGCACTGATCTGAGGAAGTAGGTGGCTTCCTACAGTTACTGGAAACAGAAGGGACGGGGGTCTTGTAATTGCTCGTAGTATTTCTGTATTAATAAATCAGGAATCTAGGGAGCTATTATTGCTTGACAGCAGGCAGCCTACTTCTGTTTCTTTTTTTGGGTAAAAGCTGGCCTTTCTATTGGGTAGTACTGTTTAGGTTTTGGTAATAACTAAGTCTGGGCATGAGTCTCCACTAGTATTTTATTTTAACTTAATTAAACAGTTGCCAGCTTTTGTGCTCTTGTCCTATATTGGATTGTAATTTCAAATGTGTATTTCAGTTAAAAAAACCCCACCCTAAAACTAGCTGGTTGAGGCTCACAAAAGTACATAATGCCTAGTTTGGCTCTCAGAGCAGTGGTCTGTTCTCCTCTACATAGAGACAATAAACCTTTTATCCTATGGTGATTTTATTTTTAATTGGTGTGAATAACAATATTATAGCCAGACATTTAATTAAAAACTTGTCCTATTGCAATTCGACACCCATGGTTACACCCCAGATCTGTATATAATCTGTATATAATGTAGAGGATTCTTTACTACAAAAAGCTAAGGCACTAAGTACACTGAAATTTAACAGGCAGAACTCTCTAGGACACTGATATTGTTAGATGAGAGAAGTGAAGCAAAAAATAGGACTGGAAGAGCTGACGCACACAAATGCTGAGGTCAGAATGAAAACTGGTTTGTCTGAAGATGGCATAAAGCTGAAGGAACTGAGACTTTACCTCCGGCAGTTTTTTTGAAGCTGTGGTCACTTTCTTGTGTTGCAGTGGCTGTGTTATTTTTTTTCATTTTCAGGTTGCTGTTTGTGGTGTTCTGTTGAGAAAAAAAAGAGTTCAGCCTCTAGATATGCACATAATCCAGAGGAACTGTTCTAATGTACTTTCTTACATAACAGCTCTGTATTTATTCTCCCTGAAGAATGAACCGTTCAGTCTAGGACCACAGATATATTCTGCCACGGTCTTTTAGGTAAATGCATTATCTTGGAGAGTGTATTTTAAATTTTATCTCCTTTCATCATGGCAACTTTGTTAATAGTAGATTTTTCTGGAAAGTAGTAACATTTCAGGGGTTGAGGAAAACCTTAGGCAGTATGATGCAGTGCCTTTGAGATTCTTTTAAGCAAACACTCTTTTAATTGCAATGCTGAGATGAGAATATCCTTTTGAAGACTAATGCTTTAAAGCTATGTTTTGAGCTACTGTGAATGCGTACCAGTGGGGTAGATGAGGATGCAATTCCTCCTCCTGCACGCATAGGAATAGTGAGATACAGAACTCATAATTTGCTCAGACAGATGGCACTTCCATTCAACATCTAGGATCTGTTGGTATAAACTATCTACAAATTGCCTAGTAGTCATGGTTGCAGACTTTTAAAGAGCAAGCCATTATTATTATTATTATTATTGTTATTATTATTATTATCAGTGTTTTCATATTTGGGGGGATCAGGAGTATGATGGTGTCATGGTTTAACCACAGCCAGCAACTAAGCACCACGCAGCTGCTCACTCACTTCCCCCCACCCCCGGAGCTGGATGGGGGAGGAAATCAGAAAAAGAAGTAAAACTCATGGGTTGAGATAAGAGCGGTTTAATAGAACAGAAAAGAAGAAACTAATAACGATAATGATAACACCAATAAAATGGCAGCAGTAATAATAAAAGGATTGGAATGTACAAATGATGCGCAGTGCAATTGCTCACCACCCGCTGATCGACACCCCGTT
>JAVJGG010000021.1:22669086-22687017 GCA_035590195.1 Aviceda cuculoides | reverse complement strand
TATTAATGTTAACAGCAAATGATTGTCTAAAAATTAAGTTTATAAGTGATTTAGTTTATAGCTTTATAGACTGTGTAATGCTTCAGTTTCCCTGTCTATAAAATACAAATAGAAGCACATCACTGTAAATCTCCAATAAGGATTATTTTATAAAATTTATTAGGGACTTAAGAAAGTAATTTAAAACTCTTTCTGAAGATATGTTTTCTAATTTATTTAAGATTTGTAAAAGTATCTAGAGACAAGCACATGCAAGGGAATATAGAGATTAAGGCTGTCTTTGTAGTGGGAGGCCACAAGGGCTGGCTAAAGGAAGCTCAATACCTCAGCTCCATCCATGAGGTGTGGAAATATTCATGCTTATTCTACTGAAAAAAATGACGAAGTAGAGATGACCTATTCTCTCAGGTAGGGGGAAATTGTGAACAACAGTAGTAAAGCTAGCTTGATACAGAGACTTGAGTTTAGCTGGACGATGAACAGCTTTGGGCCTAATGCTGTATAGTTCCATTAATGCTTCACCTGATTTACTGGGTTTGCTATGTTTTGGCATAGCGCTCATGATATGGCTACATGCCTTCTGCAATTAACCCAATACTGTGCTGCACTGTTGAATTTGCTAGGCTGGATCTCTGTAAGTCTTTGGAACGACCTCTAGTTCACAGTTCTCAAATGACCTGCTTGCAAAACAGTTCATCTGGTCAAGCTGGGAAATCAACCACTCCCCCAGTCTTTACTACTACTGTTAGATTGAATAAGGTACAGTGGAATATGGTAGATTCCATAGCAACAAAGCAAATGGTTATACAGTAAGTTGTCCATTAGACAGTGAGAGAGATGAAAAAAAAATCATACTCTTTAAATGTCTGGCTGTATGAACAACTGAATCGTGCTAATCTGAAGGAATGTCTAAACAGGTTTTTTCAAAGTTATGTCTTGTAGGCTGATAGAATGCAGGATGAGTTACGAGGAGAAAGCATTTTAACATGTGTAAATAAATATCTAAAATCTAGAACTTTTCAGACAGAAGGAAAATGAATAAATATAGGTTATTAATGACATTAATTCATACATACCACTACCCTCTTTTTGTAATCAAGTCTGTCTTCTTTTCAAATTTCATTTTATAGCACTGTGGAAGCAGCTTATTTGGTGCATAAATGGTTATAAATTTTACAGCTATTTAAGTTTAGTCTTAACACTCTGACAAACCAGTCAAGATTCAGACAAAGATGTTACTGTCTCTAATGAGCTAAATAAAGCCTGTAGAACTAGGTAAATAGAATTAGAGAAAATTGGAAACTTTTTTCCTCCTTCTTATTTCAATACCTACCAAACCTCAGGAGTTCAGAAATTCTGCTATACCATGTTAGTATTCTTCCAGCAGAAAGTTTTAGCATTCTGGTATACTGAAAGCAATACTTCAGACTCCAATTTGTTCTTAGGTAAGAAGATTAATTTATATGCTGATTAATTTTCTGGGCTGGTTGTCTTCCTCTGCCTTTGTCATATGTATCACTTGTTAGTAATCGATTTTCTTTAACCTCTGTACACCAATTCTGATGGTACATGAATTCATTTGTTTGCTTTATGCCCTTCATTTGTAACACTAACTGATATCTATATTCTGTGATGGAACTTGATCCTGAAAGGTGCCTGAATGCTCCTAATTGTTGCTGTGTTACAAGTGCTGAGCACTTAGCAGAACAAAGCAATTAGGAAATAAATATTCCTGTTTGAACTGTTCCACTAAGTTAAATGTCATTAAACAAGGGCTTATATTTTAAACAAAAACCTATATATTCAGGCTGGTACCAGTCTATCTACTTTCCTTGGGGCAGAAATTAATTTAGTAGCCTAGTAGTATGGATCTTTCCATATGGATTTTTTTAATTTTTATTTTGCAAGAAACATACTGTTATATTGCTGGAAGATGAAAATACCAAACCACTGAGAGTATCATGGGTCCCCTCTCTCCAATTAGTTTCCTACAGTGAATCTAATTTAAAATAGCTAACATGGATGTTAGATTTGATTCTCTTCCCAGTCTAGCAAGTGGAATGAAGGAAAGACCTATGTGAACTGACATCACCCATTAAACTAAAAGAACCCCAAACTTCTCGATCCTGCTGAGGCATGTGCTTATTTGATAACTTGGGTCATGCCACTGTATGTGGAATTCTGTGAGAAAAGGTGGTTATCAGCTGATTATCCTTTCTGAGGGACAGAGGGAAAAGAAAAAGGAAGGCTAACAGGTTACATTGCATTCCAGAAATTGATGTCTGGCTTAGTTTTCTTATTTCTGCATGCCAGGAAATTCTCGAACTACTTTTCTGAAGATAAGTGAACATACTCATCATAGCTTACTTATGCCTGTTAAGTCTTTGTGTGAAATATTTCATGAGGAAGTATGTAAATATTTTGACTGGTTGTGCCTTTATTTTTGGAGTGCATTGCAGATGACACATGAATGTATCAGGATGAAGCTGTGGCAGCAGAGGCATGAAAGAGACTGTTAATGTTTTCAAAATTATTTCTTTATTAATGGAGCCAGCAATAGTAAAAAAAAAAAAAAAAAAACAGACGCAAACGGACTACAGTAATACGTATCTAGCATAGACATATTAAGGTTAACAGAACTGTGGTAGAGATATTTTTGAGACATAATTTATAACATGAAGAGAGACATATATGATAACAACTTGTTTTCAAATCTGAAGGGACTTTTTGTACTTTTATTTTTTCTTTATGGACAGCAGATGTGTTTTTTAAAAAAAAAATCATGAAGGTTGGGAAACATGAGATACTTACCAAAGGAAAATGGTAAGTATGGGATTGCATAGCTTTTATCTATGTTTCTTTCAAAGACGCAAAGAAAAATGTGATTTAATCAAATTAGTGTGTGTGTGTGTGTGTGTGTAAATGTAAAGAGGTATACAAAGAAATATAAGTAGTGAAGTAGCAGATAATAAATGTATGTATGTATGTTTAAAGATTTTAAATATCCACAAGTCAGGTCTCATCCAATAGATCACAGAAACTATGAAGAAACTACAAGTCTTCTAACTGCTTTGTAATAATAAATGTTAGCTTTGAAATCTTGAGTTGAATATATTGCAATACAATGTTTGCTCAAAGTTGCAGATCCAATAACTAGGGAAATCATTCCTGAAGAGGTGGTTAGATCCTTTCTCATAGTCAACTGTAGATTTAGACTAGTGTGATATACTTTGTTATACAAGCTAAGAAGTTTTAACCAAGAGAAACATTGTGAAATCCTTAGAATTTTTTTTAGTGTATGTTTCTTTTAGCATTGATATTAGAACTTTCAGTTATAGAAATGTCTCAGTTGTGTTTAGCTGGCCTGCTGTTTAAAATTTTTTTACTCTAACTATATCTACAATTGGCTTCATATCTTTGGTTTGCACCAATGGGGAGGGGAGCAGAACAAAATTATAATGCTACCAAATCTCTTTATATACATACTTTTATGTGATACTGTAAGCATCCCATTACCTTTTTGGCTCTGAAATAAATGGGTTTAACTTCTGGTTTTATGCAGCACGTGATTTTCTAGACTTAAGACTATTTTTGTAATTTCCTTCTGAACACTTTCCAGTTTGTCAGAAACCTTTCTGAATCATGGAGAAATGAATCAGTAGAAGCCTCACTAATGCCAGATGTTGCCATTAAATCATTTCCCTACTCCTACTTGATGTTTCCTAGATTTTGCATCCAAGGTCCATGTTAGCCCACTTAGAGGACTGCAGCAAGAATTTGTTTATTTCAGTTGGATTCTTTGCATTATTCTTGAACTTCTTGTTAGTATTTTCCCCTTTTGTCTTTTAAATTTAGAATAGGAATAGGCCAGTCAAATAAAACCTTATGCTAAATAACACAGGAGAGCACTTAAGCACATGCTTAGTTTTCTGTTGACACAAAAGAGACTTGTATGTACCCTTAAACTGCATGCTTACATATTGTTCTGAACACACAATAACTGCTGGGCTGAATTTTGAGGTCAACTGATTAGTTTTTTTATTATAATATTTGCATTGTGATATGGCAATGAATTATTAATACAATGAAATGAAATACAAATTATAGTGATTTTTCTCCCCACCCCCCAAATATTCATGTGAATCTTAAAATACCCTTTTGAATTGTCTGCATTTAAAACCTTATCCTTGTTTAACTTCCTTACATGTTGCAAGCATTAGTTGGCTGGAAAATTTTAATGAAGAAGCAGTAAACAGCATTTGTCTCTGCAGCAGACAGTATGTGACATTTCTTCATTTAATATTCTTTTCATGTGCTATCAGACAAATTCACACATCATATTATACAGCATGACCTTGGTGAAAGTTCCTTACATTACTTCTCAAATTTTGTTGTCGTCTTTTTGTGGTTTTTGCATACGCATCTGTAAAATAGCACATGTTCATAAATATGTTTTTCATTATTTTGAGAAATAATATAGGAGTGCTTTAGTTTGCAGAGGTCTCATTTGTTCATGACTACTTGAATACTTAAGGCTGTTGTAAGCTGTGGTTTTAGTACAGCCCTCACCCAAGGAAAGGAAAGGCCTTTTTACTGGTGTAGTCTCCTCTGTCTGGAACCGCACTGGCTGTTCTGAAAATTGATGTTTTATTATTATTTGCTTAAAATAGTGTGTTAACTTCACTTTTTTACTGAATAAAGGAGGAGAATGAGGATGCAAGGAATAATTTGACACTGTGGGAGAGGTTTGTGTGCAGCTTCTGCCAGTGGGGAGGGCCAGGATTTGTTTATAAATTAAAGGTTAAAAAAAAAATCCTCAACCTAAATCCTGAAACGTAAGAAAGAAATACAGAAGTATCTCCTGTCGCAAATTCTCATTACGAATATATAGGTGTCTTTTGCAAAATGTCAAAGGTTGATGAGTGCATCACTATAGAGAATTAACAAAAGTCCACATTACAAATATGTAATTAGGATATTAGTGGCGTTTTTCCCTGCCATTGAATCCCCTTGTTTACCTTTTGCTTGTTTTGCAGCCTGATTTATTCCTTTTATCACTTATATCTGTACTGCACACAGCCACTTGACCTATTGAGTAGGTTTTCTTAGTGCTTAATAACTCTAACAAACATTTTTTTTGTATGTTCTGTCTAAATTTCTCAACTAAAATTTTTTTCTTCACTTGTATCTATTTAAAAGGAGAATATGTGATGAGGGCTCTGAGCTTCTTTTTCTTGTTCATTGGGATCCTTTCCATCGAAAACAGTTCATTATCTCCTTTGAGGAAATTTATTGTTTTTATTAGAAAATGTAAATTTGCTATGCTAGAGGCATCTTCTTCACTGTAAGTTTGCTCTTTATAGACCAACATTATCTTTAACAAGAGTACCAAATTATGTTCTGGAATTAACTGCAAAGGAAGAAAAACAATAGCATACTTTCTAAGTATAATTTAGTATGATTAATTCAGGAACTGCATGAGTTGTTGTAGAATGTGCTTGTAATTTCTCAAGTGTGTGTTTTGCTACTTCCTACTCAACATTGGTTTAGCAATGCATAGATTTAGGTGAAGAAACTCTATTCTAAATTTTTCTGAGTCTGATGATGTGTACAGGCTTATATGGCTTTTTCATTGAATAAAGGTTCTTGGTGACTTAATCTAGACAAAACCAATAGTTTTCTGTTTACTGTTGTCTGTGATTCAGTTCCCTGTCTGTAAATGTGACAACAATGCTGCTTTTTTTGCTGATTTGTGTTGCACCAGTGGACTACATCTTAGTTAACTTTAGTTAACTGCAGTGACACTCAGAATTGAACTCAGGTCTGTCCTAGGGTCCTGTAATATCTGTCACACAAATAAGGTTATTATAATAAGATTATTACTAGTAATGAATTATTAATAATCCTTCTTTTAAAACAGGATTTCGGACTAAGTAAAATGAGGTTTTTGGTATGTTTTCTGCATTCTAAAGGTAGATGGTGCCCCAAAATTAGTATAAACAATACATTAGAACTTGTACATATGGGATTTGCAAACAGTCTTCTACCAGCATTTTAAAAGATTGCTGTTCTCTTTGTTTTGCTCTCCTGTGTAATCATGAACATTTGAGACAGCTTTGCTGGCAATTAGCATTAAGTGGACACCTGTTTCTCCTAACAGTAGATGTGGATCTGCAGTAAAAAAAAGTGTGTTCCATGAGCTAAACCACAAGGAAATGTGGGAGGCCTTGATTATTTATCTGAGTTTCTACATGACTTTGAACCGTGCTGTAGAAACCATACATGAAATGGGGATAATGCTTGTGCTTTTTTTTGCAAGGATCTGGAAAGACTAGTTGCTTCCTGAACAACTGATTTCTAGGCTGAAGGAGAAACCTCCACGCTAAGTTGTGGTGTTCTCTCTGGGAGTAGAAAGACTGTTCTTGCATTGTACAAAGAAAAAGTCTGGATGAGGGAGGTGCTTACAGCTTAGTGAATCCTGCCTTTGCATGAGTTTCTCACATCACGGAAGATGCATCTTCTTGGCAAGATTAATGGGGATGTGAATAAGCGAACTTTTTGTGGTGAGCATGCATTTCAACTCCTCTTGGTTTAAGAGAAAGGGTTTATTTTCCTTTTCTTTTGAGGGTGCCAAGGAAGCACCCTGAAGTTCATGTATACTCAAGTCAGATGCAATTGTTAGTTTTATTTTTGTTTACTACAGAAGCGTACTTTGATGGGTTTTATTATTTTATAAAGCACCATTATTGAATTTGTTTGCAGCTTTCATAAAAAATCTTGCAATGAGTGATTTGAGACACACAGAGAAAATATTTCATTGGGTCAATCTTTTTTTCTAAGTGTAAGCTTAAATTTTCTTTGTGGAAACAGAAGGGGTTTGGTTTTCTTTGATCCTTGCTATAAAACGTATGTGTTGTTTGTATATATAGGTGTATATTCATCAGATGGAATTTCTGAGATAGACTGAATAACACTGAAATGCTATTGGAGGGCAAATATAATTAATAGGAATGTGCTATAGTGACTGCAGTGGGTGAAAATACAAAAATCTTAAGGAAGAACTAGTAATTGCCTCTGACAGGATTGTATAAGCAGCAATAAAGCTAGGTGGTAGTCTCTTCTCTAGTGTCTCAAAACTGTTTTATCCCATTCCAGGATAAGCTAGAGGTAATATAGGCTATTTAATCTTTCTGTTGAAATATTTCCAGTAATTAGAGAATTTTCCATAGTCTTTGGAGTTTTCCAAGTAGTTATCTATACTATTGGTTAAAACCTTCAATTCTGTATTTGTCTAGATCCATATTCCAGTTATTGGTGCTTGTTAAAAGAGATTGAAGAACTCTCTTTTATTATATTACTAATCCCCATGTAGCTACTTAACACATTAGATCAAATCACCTCTTAACCTTTTCTTTGCTAAGATAAATAGATTTAAATCCTGGAATCTCTCTCTAAGGCATGTTTACCAATCTTCTAATCGGTCTTGTGGCTCTTTTCCAAACCTCTTCTCATTCCTCAGCAGCTTTCTTTTATTGGAATACTAAGATAGAACATGATCTTTTCAATTATATTCCCATAGCTGTCATCAGATATTAGCTTTCCTCTCTTATTCAGAGTTCCAGTTTTGGCATCTTTGGCTCTTATTTGTGTTTTTGATCACAGCTGTATGTTGTAGTTGATGATATTAATGAATGATTACCCAAAACTTTTTCAGCTGTTGCATGCCCGATAATTACCTGATTTAAACTCTCCAGCTGTATCAAAGCTTTTTTTTTTTTTTCTTGAACCTGATTAACCCCCAAGATTGCTCTTCATTGGTCCTTTTAATTAACTGTTTCCCAAAGCTTTGTTTCACCTTTGAGCTTTATCACTCCTGATTTTTTTTCCCCCAAGTTATCAATGAAAATACTAAAGGCCACAAACACAAGAATGGACTTTTGCAGATGAATACCCATTTAGCTGCAATGGTGCTTTCAGATTTGAGACCTCTCCACTTAAACACAACGTTAAATATAAATGCAGATCTAACCCGTCCCTTTCTCTTTGCTATGCCTTTCATCTCTCTAGTTCAGCAACTTTTACTTCAAAAGTTTTCCACTTTCTTTCAAATTGTTTGCACTGTTTATCTTTAATAGTAACCCTAACTAACAGACAGACCAATACAGCTGTAGTCAGGATATTACATATTTCCAGTTTTCTGTATGTAATAAAACCAGATATATTTCCATGTATATGTCAATCCTTCTTTCCGTTTTTTTGTATGGAAACCTTAGCTTTAGTTAAGGCCCTGGAAGTATATTTGCAGGTCTCTTATGATCTTCTGGAAGCATATACTACATACTTCTGGAATAAAGTTTACAACTGAAAGCATATACCACAGGACTCTGACGATTAGTATTTTTTCGCAGAATTTTGGCCCTGCTGACTACTTCAGCAGAATCAGTCAATTGCTTTGGTGATTGCTTACCATTATAGAAATTCAGGGACAGCATTACTCAAAAAAAAGTAACTGAAGTAATAGTAGCTTCCAAAAGGTGTTTTATAATAGCACACTATACTATCTTTTTTCAGAGGGCTGTTTCAAATCCAGATGAAACACAAAAGGGGGGGGTGTGTGTAAATCTGATAGTGCCACTTCCCCTAACTATTGTTAATATATTATCTTTTTACACATTTGTTTTAGCCCCACTGGATCTCAGGCTTGTTGTTCTTTCTAGCTCTAATTCTGGATCTCACAAGTGTCTTTTTTACAGATTTGTTTCTGACCTCCACTTTGTTTTAAAATGTAGAAGCTCACAAGCTTTTCAAAGGCAGCAGTCTCTAACAGAGGTTTTACAAAATTCTCTTTCGTCGCTTGTTATAAAAAAATGAAATCTTACAGAAATTTTAATTGTGCCAAAGACTGCAGTACTCTGTGTATGTCCTTTAGCACAAGCTAATAATTTGCCAGTTAGTTGTTTACTGCTGTTTTGCTGTTCCTCTAGCCTTCAAGAAGAGATACAGCTGTACTCAAAATTAACATTCTTGTCAAATCTGCTCATTTGTGCAAAATTTTTTGCTGTGAGGGAGCGTCCATCTGCATCTTTTATTCTTCTTTGTTCTCATTCTCCCCTCACTTGAGGTACAAACTAATTTCTGCAGTGATAGTTGAGGAAAATAGCTAGTAACTTGTAGGTTACATGCTTGGAAAAGATCCAAGCACACCGTGTTTGTGTGTTAAAAACAAAAAAACAATCTGTATTTTGAAGATTATTCTGTAACTGTTAGCAAATCAGTATATGCAAAATAAGTTAAACACAATGCTTCTTGAATTATGAGAACTTACCTGCTTTGGACATCCTAATACATCCACAGCATCACTTGAACAGACATTTTTGTAACAATGGATTCCCCTCCCCTATGCTTTAGATAGACGGAAACAATCATTCTATTCTTTACCACAAAAGCAAATTAAACACCGACTAACATTCTACTTCTGGTTTATCTGTCAGGCTGTTGATCCTAGACTATTCAAGGTTCCTTTTATTTTCAACCTGTAGAAAAAGTGAGAAACATACTTAGAGCCCACACTGCTTTTCATTTTGCGCACTGATTTGTTCTTAAAAGACAAGTGTAAAGATTAATTCTATTTGAATCAGAAAAGTCTTTCCCATGAGGCTTCAATTTAATAAAGAAGCAATTATTTTATAACACATACATGTGAATGTAAATGATGTATCCCATATTTCTTCCTTGGTTATGTGTAACACAACCACCAAGATGTAGTTCCAAATGTATTTCTATATTTTGTATGTCACCACCTTTCCCTCTGTGTTATTGCTGTAAAGTCTTCCTGAACAGTCCAGCCAGCTGTCCCTTAATAAAGGTTGTTTCTTCCAGTTTCTCTACAGATCCTACATAAATGGTAAATTGTCTATTTTTATCTGGATTAAACAATTTATAGGTCTGTCTCATTATGCTTCACAGTCCAGAGAGTATATAGGTTGACGCAGATCTTGTCTTCTGTAAATGCATTTTCTTTGCAAATGAAAAAAAATATTATATGGATTCTTCCCTGAAGATTTATAAAGTTGCTCATAGTTTGTGTGTGAGTGCCACTGACCAGATAGAATCATAGTATGGTTTGGGTTGGAAGGGACCTTAAACATCATCTAGTTCCAACCCCTGTGCTGTGGGCAGGGACACCTGCCACTAGACCAGGTTGCTCCAAGCCCCATCCAACCTGGCCTTGAACACTGCCAGGGATGGGGCATCCACAACCTCTCTGGGCAACCTGTTCCAGTGCCTCAGCACTCTCACAGTGAAGAATTTCTTCCTTATACCTAATCTAAATCTACCCTCTTTCCCCATGTCCTGTCACTACATGCCATTGTAAAAAGTCCCTCTCCAGCTTTCTTCTAGGCCCCCTTTAGGTACTGGAAGGCCACTATAAGGTCTTCCCAGAGCCTTCTCTTCTCCAGCCTGAACAACTCCAACTCTCTCAGCCTGTCTTTGTAGATGTCCTCCAGACCACTGCTCACCATTGTGGCCCTCCTCTGGACTCGCTCAAGCAGGTCCATGTCCTTCTTATACTGGGGGCCCCAGAGCTGAACACAGTACTGCAGGTGGGGTCTCACCAGAGCGGAGTTGAGGGGGAGAATCACCTCCCTCGACCTGCTGGTCATGCTTCTTTTGATGCAGCTCAGGATGCCACTGGCTTTCTGGGCTCCAAGCACACACTGCTGGGTCATGTTGAGCTTCTCATCAACCAACTCCCCCAAAGTCCTTCTCCTCAGGGCTGCTCTCAATCCATTCTCTGCCCAGCCTGTATTTGTGCTTGGGATTGCCCTGATCCATGTGCAGGACCTTGCACTTGGCCTTGCTGAACTTCATGAGGTTCGCGTGGGCCCACCTCTCAAGCCTGTCGAGGTCCCCCGGGATGGCATCCCTTCCCTCCAGCGTGTCAACCGCATCACACAGTTTGGTGTCGTTGGCAAACTTGCTGAGGGTGCACTCGATCCCCATCAATCACCTCCTTATTTTCCATGTGCCTCAGCATAGCTTCCAGAAAGACCTGCTCCATGATCCTGCTGGGCACAGAGGTGAGACTGACTAGCCTGTAGTTCCCTGGGTCTTCCTTTTTTCCCTTTTTAAAAATGGGGGTTATGTTTCTCCTTCCAGTCACTGGGAACTTCCCTGACTGCCATGACTTCTCAAATATGATCAATAGTGGCTTAGCCACTTCATCCACCATTTCCCTCAGGAGCTGTGAATGCATCTCATTAGGTCCCATGGACTTGTGCACCTTCAGGTTCCTTAGGTGGTCTCAAACCTGATCTTCTACAGTGGGCGATTATTCATTCTCCCAGTCCCTGCCTTTACCTTCTGTGACTTGGGCAGTGTGGCTGGACCACTTGCCAGTGAAGACTGAGGCAAAAAAGTCATTAAGTACCTCGGCCTTCTCCACGTCCCGGGTAACGAGGTCTCACACTTCCTTCTGGAAAGGGCCCACACTTTCCCTAGTCTTCCTTTTATCACCGATGTACATATAGAAGCTTTTTTTGTTGCCCTTGACATTCTGGCCAGATTTAATTCTATCAGGGCTTTAGCTTTCCTAACCTGATCCCTAGCTGCTCAGACAATTTCTCTGTATTCCTCCCAGGCTACCTGTCCTTGCTTGCACCCTCTGTAGGCTTCCTTTTTGTCTTTCAGTTTGTCCAGGAGGTCCTTGTTTATCCATGCAAGCCTCCTGGCATTTTTGCCTGACTTCCTCTTTGTTGGGATGCGTCACTCCTGAGCTTGGAGGAGGTGATCCTAGAATATCAACAAGCTTTCTTGGGCCCCTCTTCCCACCAGGGCTTTATCCCATGGCACTCTACCAAGCAGATCCCTGAAGAGGCCAAAGTCTGCTCTCTGAAGTCTGATGCCCAGGGTAGTGAACTTGCTGGGCGCCCTCCTCGCTGCCCTCAGGATCTTGAACTCCATTTCATGGTCACCACAGCCAAGTTCAATTGTGCTACGTCAGTCACTAGAAACGTACTGATGAGTGTCTTTCTGTGTGCTCCCAGTGTCTTCCTTTTACCTTCACCGACACCAAGACTTCATTAAACTCACACTTAGTTATAGTCCCTATTAAGCATGTCAGAATGGTATTACTGTAGAAAATAAAAACAAGTCGTTAGAATGGAGATTGATTGTAAACTTAGTTTTAAGCTCATTTATATATACGTCTCACAAGGGTGGTGATGATAGTGTGTTCGGAAGTACATTAATTGAAAGAGCTATATAAGAAACATGTCCTGCAAGTTAGGTAACTATGTCATTTATATTTTGCATTAAGACCACAACTTAATGAAGACCTTGTTTAATTTTTGCTGTAGGTATTATGATCAGTTTGTTGAGTACTTATTTAACAGGGTTCACAGCACATGCAACTTACCACTGAAATGGATACTGAATAGCAAATAAAATTTTATTCATGTGTCCATGTTTACCCCAATATGCAATAAATATGGAAGAGGCTATTCATACAAAAGGCTTTTTTTTTTTCCAGCCCTTGGTACATACATTATCCTGTTCCACACAAACCCAAACATTCTCTCAGGCAGGCTTTATATAAAACACCAGAATAACTCAAAAGCATCATAAACATGTAGCAGGTTTCACTGTGCATAAGTTTTAGTGCTCATAACTTCAGGGGGTTTCTTTCCTCCTTTGCACTTAAAGACTTAAGTATAAAAGATGTATTACATGAAAGATTTCTACTTTTGTAAGAAGGTGTTTGCTATTAATGTTTTTAGCCAAAATACTACAATTCTTCTATCTTCAATCTGAGATGTTCTTTTCTCACATATATTTCTTGGTCATAATAGGTTAATTACCTAATAGGCTTTTTCCCTAGTACATGAGGGCTTTGTCTCTTTGAGGTCAGTGGTAAAAACAAGACATAAAATCTATTTGTTATTAATGTATTTCTTCTAGTTCATGAAACCTGAACTCATTTTTTTTTTCAAAGTGAATAGTGTGTTAGCATTTTCTTTATAAAAATGATTCATTTATAATTTCAGTGCACGATATCACTCATGTTTGATCACAAAGTCCTCAAGAAAGCATCTGCAACACTATCTGGTTTTAAAGCAAATGTATATTGGGCAATAATAGAGCTGGGTTTCAAGAATAAAGGAATAAAATCATCCAGGTAAAGATTCTTAGCTTGTTCTAGAGATGCAGATTTCTAATTTAATCATATAGATTGTACTTACGTATAGATGTGTGTATATATATATATATGTATTTACACATTTTGTAAAGGAAAGTGACAATTTTTGTCCTGTGAGCTTAGCATGCAACTCCACATTAGCGGCACTTCTTTCAAATTTGAATACTCTGGAGTCGCACTTCTTCCATCTTGATGTAACATTCCTCCTTCTTTCTTTTCCCATTCCTTCCTCTTTCTTAATTAGTCACAATTAATTTTTTTTCCGTATCTTTTTCTCAGCCATAATCCACATTCATAATAAGTTCCACAAAGAAACTCTGAATGTCGCCTTATTGGTATCCTTTACATATGATTTAATTTAATTGTGATTCATAAAAACACCAGTAAGAATCTTTAGCATTCCAAAGTAGTACATCGAAACATTCAAAATAAAGATGTACGGCTCAACAGCAGCCAGTGTTATGAGCCCCTCCAAGCTGAAGCTCGGATTTTCTCATTTGGGCAGAATTTTGAAAGCTATCATCGGAGTGCCTCTAACAAGAGCAGATGCTGCTGTGCAACTATATGAACCATATTAGCTATGCATATTAAAAACAGCATGCTAAAATAAAAGAAGTCTATTTTAAAGGATATTTACTTGAAAAACCTAGCTTAATGTAGAACAACAAATAAGCAAGTGTGTGCTGTTTTCCAATACACTCATCATTTTGTCAGCCCACTTCAGGAAAATCAATTTGTGCAGTTTGTCTACAAACCACGTTATGCACTAAACAGTCACAGTTCAGAGGACTACTGCTTAGGAGGAAAAAGAGAAAACACTCATGCATCGAACTAAAACTGGGGAAAACATCATCTGTTGAGAAACAGCAGTGGAACTTTTCCGTAGGTTTTAATGTCCAGTTCCAGCCCCGAAGTGGTGCCGTGCCGGAGGGAGGGAGCACGCCAGGCGAGCATCTCACGGTAGGTACACAGCCGATGTGTGCGCAGAGCCTGCTCTTTAGGTGAAGGGCAAACACTCCTGTTCTTTGTAACTCCATTACACCACCACCGGAGTTTGTATTAACATTATATGATTGCATTAACAATGCAAGATCGTTATTCTAGCAAAGAAAGAAGAAAAGATATGGCCTGCTCGTGCCGCAGGTTTAATACACTTGTTACGGCGATACTGTATTCCCTAACACTGCCCCAAAATTTGTCATTTAAAGGGCCCTGCCAGTTTCAAGTGTTATAATCACAGCATAAATCACACAACTAATCCCCACAATCCCACCTCCAAGCTGTTTATAAACATACAAATCACACCGAGTGCTTGTCACATTACCAGTAATCAAAGGGTCACAGATTTTAAGGCCACAAGGAACAACTACGAAATCACCATGTCTGACCTCTTGCATAAAACAGACAGTAGAAAATCGCTCCTGCGTCGAGCCTTCCACCAAATGGGGCTGGAGCTGTGTGGGGCAGCTCTACACGTCCTGCCTGACAGCAGCCTGAAGGTTACTCTACACTCACCTGGAGAGGAAAAAGTATAGCTGAGTACTTGTGCAACACAAGGACATCCCAAGGATGCAGGACCTTGGCTACCCTTTACGTCTCTGCAGAGACCCTCCTATGCTGGAATGATCTTCAACGTGTATATTAAGCCTGTTTTAGGGAAGTGGTGCAAGATGCACAGAGGGCATACCATGAAGACACTGGCTCTTATTAAACCATTTTATGAGGAAGGAACTAGAAGATAAGCAAACCTGTGATGTTCATTGTCCAGTTACGCTTACGTGCCACTCCAGAAAATATTTAATGAACCTTCAGGGCATTTGCCTGAATAGGGATTGAGTAAAGAATGACTTATCCAGAAACACACCACATGTTTTAAGTCAGACATGACAGGGTGCCTGGGACCATCCTATAGCATGCTGCCTCGCAGTAGGAATTAATCCATAAAATTCATTACACTTCTGCTGATGAAGCAGCAGTAACTTCTTCACAGTCTTTTTCACGCAAAAAGGCAAAGATTTGAAATATCCTTTTACACAATGCTTGAATAGCCAGCCTACTAAATTGCTTTTGGACTAATAACACGCTTTTGGACTAATAACACACTTTTAGCCTATAACATTACCAATTTTTGCAATATGGTAAAGATTTCTCTGGGCTCAAGTAGGAATATGATAATAAGTTGTCTTTGCCCTGAACAAAGGTACTACTCATGATGTTACAACCCATCTTATGGCAAAAAATACTTACAGCTGATCTATATGTACCTGATGCTATTGTACTCTACTCTGTATCTCCGTCGCAGATGATATTTCAGATATCACCTTTGAAACACTACCATACATTAAGAAATAGCAAGCTGGTGAAAATTGTTGAGTTGGGGCAGGAGCACCTAATAACACTAAATAGAAATAAAATCATCACCAAACTTCCGAACAAGCAAGTAAATAAATATAAAAATAAGGTTTGTAGGCACTCCACTGTAACCGATTTGCCCTTGTTTACTGTTTTAATAGTTCTCTCAACTTCAGTAACATCCTGCTGTTGTTTCAAATTCACATGCAAATCTGTCAATATTTTTCTGACTCCATCAAAAACAGCTGCAAAATTCCACACTGACCTCAGCAAGGCCAGGACTTCATTCTCTTAGCTCAGGCATTGCAGCAATAGGAAAGGTGGGTTTCATATCTTTAGGGTTTTGCATTTGTTAATACACAATAATAAAACACACATCGTATCGATCCAAAGCCAACAAAGCTGTGACTTCAACTATAAATCAAATATGATATTGCTAATCATTGCTTCGCTTATTTTTCAGTTGTGCTCGACTGGAAAATACCCATTAGTGTTTACACAAATGCATATATACATATTTATATATAAACACATATATATTTACCTTATTTAGAATAAAAGCTGCTAGAAAAAAAGTATTTTCTATATCTGGTCTCCTAGAAACTATATGCTTAAACTAATAATGTGCCAGCTGGAAACAATAACGGTCAGACAATAACTGAATGGACCAGTTCACAGTTTCTGCAAACAGTAAGCTGATTGATGTTAGTTATGATGTGTACTCTAAAATATGTTTGGTCATATCAACACCTCAGGCATTTAGTCACACACACACATCTGTCAATATTCAAAGTTTTGTGAAAACCATTTTAATTTGCCACGTTCCATCCAGTTTTGTAACTAACAGTTTGAAACACTGGTTTACTGTGAAATAATTAACACTAAATGCCAAAGCCTCTAAAACCGTACCGCCCGCTAGCTCCTGCCAGCTGGGAGAGGGGCAGAAGGTGCGCACTGCTGTTAATTCGGAAGGGAACATGTGACACAACCTGACATGTCAAAGTGTGAAGAGGTTTTTGCCACTTAGGTAAAAACAAGCGTACTGACTGGTGAAACTGCAAAAACATTAAAGGAAGAGGACTTGGAGGTTATTTTACTTCTACATAATTAAACGCATAAGGAAAACAGAGCTGTGGCCATTTTTAAATGCCTCTAAGAGCTTCGCCCTCCTTCTCCCTTCTTCCCTCGCTCTTCAGAGCTGTTGAGTAACAGACATTTCAGTGTGCATGGGGGAGGTAAACAAATGCATTGCTACTGTAGTTGCAGGGCAAGGAAACATTGATGTCACTGCTGCTATAATCACATTAGTAGGATGCGTTAACGGTAATGTCATGTTTGATCAACTAGCCAGGTCAAAAGCCCTTCGAAATACAATCTGAACAGAAGCACAAACCAAAACGGCAAGAGAATCGACTTCCTAACAGTCTCCTCCCAAATACAGAGAGCCCTGTTGCAAAGGTGAGCTTTCGCTCACTAACACTCAATGTCAAATCATCCTGAATCACACGATTACATTTCACACTTGGCTAGGTCCCCATTCCCCTCCTTTAAACCCAAATTTGATTTGTCTCTTATTCACCGCCGAGTACACGCGCTCGCACCCTGCGGCATCTGAGTATGTCCCCGCCAGGGATAACGCACGCAGCTAGAGTTTGCTCTGATCCCTGGCAGCTTGTCTGTCAAGGACAGAAACACTTACAGCCCGAGTGTTCAGGACCACTTATCTTTCAGTAGGTCTTTTTGACTCTGAACACAAAGTGTTGCCACCTCTCCGCTTTAGCGCACGGTATTCAATACAAGCAAACGGTAAGAGCAGAAATAGCCAACGACAAATTCTTTCAGGTGGGAAAACAGCCGGGCAGGATAGGTCCCCTGTAGTGTCCCAGTGCGCTCGGCACACAGATGTTCTTCAGTTGTGTACTTTTTTATCAACGTTTTCTGACACTGCCGGGCTTGGGCACTCGTTCAACCCTTGAGCATTAACCCTTTTGCAGAGAGCAGCACGTAGCAAACGCAGCGTCGGCGAGACCAGACAAGGACCGCTGACACCCAGAACTTCCCCTGCACGTTTTTCTGTCATCTCCCCAATTCCTTCCACCAACCCGCCCCCGGGAAAGAGAAACTCATCCTGCTTCGCATCCCCTCCCCGAAGCCCGCCTGCCGGCGCCCGCCGGACACCCGACATCTTCGTGTTCCGTGACTTCCCCCATTTGCCCCCGCGGACTGACGAAGCGGTGGCTTTCCCCCCCATCCCCTGGGCTCACCTTTTCGCTCTGCCTGCCGGCGCAGCCACCGCCTGCATACCAATGTGGGGCCGCAAAGGCAGCGCGGCGGCCGCCCGCCGCCCCTCCCGCACCCGCTGCCGCTCCCGGACCCGGACC
>JAVJGG010000021.1:22653462-22668986 GCA_035590195.1 Aviceda cuculoides | reverse complement strand
TAAATCTACCCTCTTTCAGTCTAAAGCCATTACCCCTTGTCCTATCACTACAGGCCCTTGGAAAAAGTCCCTCTCCATCTTTCTTGTAGGCCCCTTTATGTACTGGAAGGCCATTGTAAGGTCTCCCCAGAGCCTTCTCTTCTCCAGGCTGAACAACCCCAAGTATCTCAGCCTGTCTTTATAGGAGAGGTGCTCCAGCCCTCTGATCATCTTTGTGGCCCTCCTTTGGACTCGCTCGAACAGGTCCATGTTTTTCTTATATCGGGGGCCCCAGAGCTGATATATTGCCTAGTTTCCCTGAGTTGACTTGTTATGCAGAAGACAGACAGATGTATAGGCAATATATTGAAATAGTCATAGAGACTTCATTGTGACTTTGTATATAAAAAATTCTGTGATAGGTTTTATCTTAGCACTGTTATGACATCAACAGAAAATAATTTTTTAGTTCAAATACTGTGTAACAGATTCTTTTTAAGTATAGCAGAGACCGCTTTAGAGAGTGTTTCGGTGGGGGATGTGTGTTGGTCTGGGAACTGAGGGATGAGGACCTAAAATTGCTTTGAAGCTGCAGAGATTTAATTGTAGACATCTGTGACAGACTAAAAGAGTTAATGTCTCAAATGCTATGGTGGGGCAAGTTCTGCATAACAACGAACCGCAGGTGAGAAGCCCATCAGCACTGATCAGCACAGGACGTCAGCAACAGGACACGAGGCTGTGCCCTGCAGGAGGATGCACAGCTCCGTGCCCTGATAAGCTGAGTGGGGCAGCTCCCCGCATATGGCCAAAGATCAAACAATGGTCATGCCTGCAGGGAAGGAGAAGTTACTCCCAAACGACCCCCAAGCCCACTGACCCATTTCCTGAAGGTTCTGAAAGCACATACTGTGCATAACACCCAATTAGCCTAATGAGTTTGAGTGCCCACCCAAAGGAGGGGCAAGGAGATGATAAAAGGACACGAATTTCAGCCCCACGGGTGTGCGCCCTCCAGAACTGGACCTTTAGGCTGGCGGGACCAGCGCTGGACCCAGGACTGGTGAAATCTTTCTCTTCTCTCATGTCTCTCTCTCTCTCTCTCTCACTCCCCCCTTCCTTTTTCTTTTGCTGCATAACCCCTACACTTCACCCCTTTATGTGTAAAATCGTTGACCAAGTCTGGGACTAGGAGTGGATCTAGCTGCCCCTAGGATTCTCCCTAAGAAGGAGCCTAGAAAGCAAGGGGGTCCGCTTTGAACCTCATGACTCAACAGGAGGGCTCTCCTTATTTTTTTCCCTGAATTGATCCCCAGATAAGCAAGGCTTGTAGTATATGTTTGGTAATGTATGGTTACCACATGTTATAGGGTTTACCAACAGAGTTTCATGCCAGTTCTTGTGATAAACCCAGCCAGCTACTGTTATGCCTTCCAAGTTCAGGCTGCTTCTACCATAAATTAAACGTTCAACTGATCGTTTGATGTCACTTCACCTCAATTTAGCTCGAGGGAATTCTGAACTCGCCACGACCCCTCTCTGGTCTGTCCAGCATGGTTTGTGACAATATCCAAAGTACCAAATATTGAGAAATACTCAGGGAAAATTCTGTAATGCAAATAAGACTTTTGGTTATAGTTTTGCAGGTCATTAACTGTGACTGCAAAGTAGCATCTCTGTAGCTTGTAATACAGGCTGAAATCCACTTAAGCTGTCTGTCAGTAAGGAAAGTATATGTCTCATATCTAGTAGTTTTTAATAATCCCATGTAAAGTGTTCATGTCAAATTAATCAATGAAAGACTGATTTCTTTCACTGTTCTCTCAAAGTTGTATGCTGAAGCTGAAAATATATATGCTTATTTCAAAACGCTGCAAATTTTGACAAGTTTTATACTCCCTAAGTTCTGTTTTATGTTGGTTTTTCTTTTTTTTTTATTTCTGAAAACTATCTGCATAAAAAAAATCTGTGAAACTTGGATAATGGAAAAAGCAATATATCCTGAAAGAAAAATAAAACCCAAGACATTTTAAGCTAGTTGCAAAACAAACATTGAGTGATTTTCCTATTTTACTTCTCACCTATTGGAGCCTAAACTTTTGAATCTAGTTCAAGAGTCAGATTGCTGTTCCATCATTTCACACAGAATAGTAACATAGGTGTAAAGTGAGAGAAGCTTAATGCTTTTAATGTTACTCATATATGATAAAGAATTATGTGTATGTACCTGAATTTATAAAAAATGTACTCTTTTGTGAAACGGGTGGGGTTGTATGTGTGTATACATATATATATATATTAAAAAAATTGCAGTGTTACTTGAACAAGGAAAAAAAAGGGAATGTTAAGTTTGTGCTGTTGTGGGTAGGGAATATAACATATTTAAACTTGCAACTACCAGGAATCTTAATAAGAACTCCAGAGCTAATTTCTAGGAATGATATATAATATGCTCCAGACTAACGAAATGAAAGTGAAATATTTTTCCCTGTATGTTGACTTAGCATGATTAAAGTGAGATTTAATAATTTAGGATGTGTGTTTGTGGTTTTCTAGGACTATTATGTAACTCCTTCCTAGCACCTGGAGAGCATGGAGATGGCTAAAACCTCTAGCGTATCAAATGAGGTAATGAAACATAAGGCCTCTTCTAACAGTACCTGGGGCTTTTTTACATTCCAACAAAGTGCATGTTCAACAAGCAACAGATGTAGATGATATCATCAAACAGGATGCTGATTGAGACTGAATGTTCATATAACAGTTTATTGTTACAGGGCATTTTTCCTGGTCTTTTATGCCTCTCCTTTTTTAACTGATAGTGGATACCTGGAATTTTGTACCTTTTTGTAACATAATATTGCAAGCGACTTTAAATTTTCTTCATTTTCTCCTGAAATTTCACTTCTTTTCCCCACTGATAATTTCCAAAACTTCCTGATGTTAAAGAGCTTATAGAATGTGTAGGTGCTTTTCATTTGAGGAGGTGTCTTAAGTTCCATGGTCAGAAAGTCTGCATGACATAATAGAATGTATTTTGAGAGGGTAAAAACTGGCCTGGAAGCTTTAATTGTGTAGTAGCTGAAATCCTGGTTCAGGTGTCTAAATAGAGAGAATTGTTTGAAAACACTAAAGAAAGTGTTTCATAGCTTTTTATTTCCATGGAAACTGTATCTGATGATATATCTTTCCTTTCCCTTGCCTTTAATTACAGTGTGTTTCTTTCCCCTTTCTTCCTGGTTTTCATTATGATCATGTGTAAGTCTATGGCAACTTCTTATGCGATTAATAGTATAAAATAAACATGAGCAAATAAATACAAATGCTCTTTTTGCTTTAAAGGTCAGTGACAAGCTAGCTGTGGCAGTTGTCTAGCTGCAGCATTACAGAATACACCAGCTCTATCTTTTTCTTCCATCTCAACAAAACCTCTCTTTGGAAGTAGAGGAGGTGGTACTTGACAACTGCTTCAACAAAACAGCAGAAAAAAAGGCTGGGGGCACAAAAAAGGACACCATTATAGTTAGACCTACAGAATTTATGAAGAAATGGGGAAGGAATTCTCAAGAAAAGTAAAAGCTTTCACTGTAAAACAAAGAACATTTGAGTGGATTGGATGTAAAATTGTAAAAGAGCAATATGGGATAAAAAGGAGAAACCGAGTGTAGCTCCGATGATTGTGTTATAACAGAGAGGTGCAAGTAGCTGGCAGGTGAGAGCATATGAAAGAGAGTAGTTTAGGCAATGAAGTACTACCTAGGGCTGTATCTAGAAGTAGGATTGGTAGAAATGCCCTCTGGAGTAGCCCAGGAACTGTCAATAAGACTGAGAAAACACCTTATTTTGCTAGGTTGTATTTATGAACCTAAAAATAAAAAATCCAAGGTGAGACTGATTTCTGAATGAGATCTCAAGTTAACTGTAAACTTAGTGACAGTGAAAACCTTGAGCTAAAACACCTTCTTAGCTGTTAAAAGTAAAAATATCTAAAAGGTTTCCTTAAGAAAAAAAAAAAAAAAAGAGAGAGAATAAGGGAAAAACAGGTTACTCACCTAAAGAATACATGCTCCAAGGAACTGTGTGTTTGTTAGAACGGTCTGACCTCTCACCCCTCAAAAGGAATTAATGTATCATGGACGTTAGTAATTGCTAAATCAACTTGGAGAAAGTTTCTAATCCTGAAGTGTTTCTGGATAATGAACCTGATGATGTGTATGTTTCATTAAGAATCGAGGCATGTCTAGCTCAGACATTTGAGCCAAGAACACAAACACAAACACCCTGCATTCCCAGGGCACAGTGACTAATACTTCCAGTGAGATCTCAGCATTCCCTTTATAGATCAGGTGTTAATGTACGCTGACATTCCAACTTGCAGCACTAAAAATTAATATCAATATGGTGGGCTAAATAAAGTATAACTCTGGAGCTGCAAATACTTTTGGGATGAAGGACAAGTATTTTAAAGCTTTTCTGCTAATGTTGAGTTAAAGTCTTTGATGCTAAAAATAAGAGATTAAAAGCCTTCATGAGATTGCAGATTGTTTATCCTTGTATAGATATGCTCAAGTGAAACAGATCACTATACTACAGTACCTGAATTACAAAAATGAACCCATAAAACTAGGTGGTGGATGGCAAGTTTTGTTCCAATTTTTCTCACTTGTAAGACTTCCTCTGTAGTGTGTCTCTTAAACATTAATGATATTCTACATCTCCAAGTATCTTTCTAAAGAGTAGTTGATGGCAGCGTCTCTGAGTAGGTTGAATGTCATTACTGGCTCCCATCTTTTCATGTGGAATCTATTCCAAACTTTTAGTTTATTGCAGTAGTATAGAGATTTCCCCTCTTTTTTCTTTTCCACCATTTCACCCTCACTACCTCCCTTGACACCTTCATATGTGTGTAAATTACGTTCTCAGACTAGAATTTAATATTTCACCTGAAGTTGTAGAGGAGCTCTATAGTGAGGTTTTCTGGTTTTGTTCATGGAGAATGACTCCTTTACCAATTCCCAAATCAAATTCTTTTTGAAATTAACTTCTCTCCCTCTGCCTGGAATATCACAATGTCTAGCCACTTGTTTGCTCTTGCTTTCAGGTTTCCTCATCTATCGAAGACATGTACATCTTCTCCAGATGTTGTCTTGCATTTTTAAATGTTTAATGAATGTTCATATGTTCCAATACTTTTCTGTTCAGGTATTTAACTTCTTTAGGTCCCCCTGTTTCTTTTCTTCTCCTATATATCTGAAGCTGGTGGGATTCTTCCCCCTAATGATATTTTTAAGGCAAGTGCAGTATTAATCTGATAAGTCAGGAATCAGTATCACTACAGTTACTCAGTTTGTTGCTTGTTATTTTCTTTCATTTTCTCTTAAGTTATTCACATAAAAGCTTAGCTACAAGTGGATGAGTGACCCATTTATTATTCATATATTTTCTTTTAATTATTTTAACTTGGTGTTCCTAAATATATTCTTCATAAATCCACACATGTGGTAACATTCCTAGCCCTGAAATCTCTTAGATGGCTAATGTTATGTTGCATATCTACTGTAAGATTATGCAAGTCATGTTTCCCATGATCATACTGCTAGGAAACTGAGGTTTATGACTTCTGTAAATATATGAGAACAAAAAGTTCTGGGGCATGTTTGCTGTTTGTATATACAGGTAGTTCAGTTTAAGTAGTTGTTTTGGATTCTTTATTTGGATTACAGTCTACATCTGAACATCCTTAAAGTAGATCTCTCTTTTTTTTTTTTTTTCTTTTTTTTTTTTTTTTTACAATGCTTTTTGATTACAGAATCCTAAACATTTTAGGAAAAATGGAAAAATGTGGAAGGACATGCTAAGAAATTTCACACATTTCACATGCAAACTAGTGTATATTTGTTTTGCATACTACATACTATAAACACACCCTGCTTTGTCAGGTTTCATGGTTTCCATAAAAAATGAAATATGGCTGCATTTTGGCAAGTGTAAATAGTCATGTTTCATTGATTTCTTAAGCCAAATTATACCAGTTGAAAACTTGGACATTAGAATGCCAAAAATGATGAAAAATATTTTCATAAATATTTTCTGCTTTAAGTGTATTAAGTATAAAGTTAATTATGGCAAATAGGGCTTTACTCTGGCAAATGAATGCAGAAATTGAAATACAAGGTATGACTGCATATGACAGGACTATTTTTAGCCTCTCTAAGCTGGTTGATAAATTGGAGATGTTCTCGGGTTCGTGCTCATTGTCTTTCGTATGGTTCACCAAATAGGAAAAAACACAAATCTCAATCTAAGTGTACATAATGAAATCACAATTTTAAAAACTTAATGCTGTTGGGTTTTTATTTTTGCAGAATAAACTGTTCATAAATGCACCATGACATCATGTATTTGTACACATCCCATTTGTGGCAGTGAAGCTGCTGAAAAACTATTAAATTTAAGTGTTGTTGGTTTAACGTGATTTAGCAAATCCACTTTGATGGAGCTGGTATCTCAGCAGTTTTTTGATCAATTTGCGATCTATTAAAATTCACCATTTTAAAATGTTTCTTCCACCAGTTGAGAGTAAGGGGTTTCATTATCATTAGTCTGCTTGTCTTGTTACAAAGGTCAAAAGGAGGAGGGATATAAAGCCAGTTCTGTTAGCATGTGAAGCTAATGGTATGCTCTTTTTTTACTAGTTACGTGCAGGATATGTGGTAGCGATGGGCTCAACTAGCCTACTGACCATACTTTTGTACACAAACAGCTTATTAACAAAAATATAAACCACATTATGCTTCCAGTTCTATTGGCTTTATATCATACTACTCTGCTGTTTTCAAAGAAGTTTATTTTGAGAATCAGTACACAGGAAACTTACATTTTCAAAATGGGGAAAGGTTATAATGTTCATTGACTTGCTGAATGTTATTCAGCCACTTCTAGTGTCTTCAGCAGAGCTACTCCAGATTCCTGCCATGGTCAGTGCAAAACATTGCTCACTTTGTGTAGAGGAGCAAAAATCAGGATTGGTGGTGATTGGTGAAGAGTAGAATTTGGCTTTTCATTTTGATTTCTTGTCTGCCTGGACTTGAAGAAGTAAGTACAGATGTGATACCAATGGAACTTGCAATGTTAACAACTCTTTTCTTCCACTAGCATCAGCCTGTTGAGGCCAATGTTAATGTAGCTGGCAAACTGGAAATGTAGTGGAGCACTTTAGCACCTAACTTTAGCAATTGGCGAGGTTATTAATATGGGAAAGACATTGCATTTTAGTCAATGTCAAGAGTGCTATGACAATTTATACCATCTGCCTATATTGCCTTTCTGAATGGTCTTCCTTAGCACGCTCCCCCCAAAATAGAGAGAATTGGTCATTCAGTTCTATTTGTGTTTCAGTTACGACCGGAATCTCTTGTCTTTCATCAACTGGAATAATTCCTCTTCTGAATAGCCTCCAGGATATCATAGAATCACAGAATGGTTTGGGTTGGAAGGGACCTTAAAGATCACCTAATTCCAACCCCGCCTGCCATGGGCAGGGACACCTTCCACTAGACCAGGTTGCTCCAAGCCCCATCCAACCTGACCTTGAACACTGCCAGGGATGGGGCATCCACAACCTCTCTGGGCAACCTGTTCCAGTGCCTCACCACCCTCATAATGGTGATTAGTTAATAGATTTGTCTCGATTTTTTTACTCTTTTCCACCTCTGAGTTTTTCCTCTTCTCTCTTTTTTTTCTTTTTTCTTAAATTCCTGATGCTGTCTGTTTCTTTCATGTTTTTTTTCCAATTAACTAAATAAAAGTTGTTACGAGAACTTCAGAATGAATATGCATGGGGATTTATGTATTTATTTTGGTGCACGGTCTCCTTTAATTGCACTACCTGAAAGAAAAGGGCCTTCTCGCTTGTTCCTCTCCCTAGGTACTGACATACGCCCTCTCAACAAGGAATTCCAACAAATATATCTTTCGGGCATATACTGTACCTACAGCAACAAACCAGGAGAGAAACAAAGTATGAATCATCGACCAATTAGTGGCTGAAATGCCCCAAGGCTGTAAAGTGGGCCAGAGTTACCTGCCCAGGAAGCTACATAGGTAGCTTTTTAAAACGATTGCTTGGCAGCACAGACGCAAGCCTCCATTTATTATGGAAGATCTTGATTTATTTTCTTCTTGAAGTATTAACTTCCTTTACTTGCACCTAGTTAGAACAATGTGTTTTGAGCATTTTTTTATTTTTTAATTATTTTTTTTTTAAACAGGCATTAAAAATAAATCTGGTAAACTTAGTTCTGATTTCACTGACACTAGCATAAATCAGTTTGTGCCAGCTAAAGGTGATAGACCTCATTCTTCTCTCTCTTCTATCAATTTTAGGCAAGCTATGCCTGTTTGTCCCATTTTCCTCTCTTACACTGGTATAAGTTTAAAAGAACTGTACGGAGGGAACGAGATTGTTAAAGTTGACAAAGTTTGAGAAGAATAAAAGGTTTACTTGCACATGTGCACATACACTGTAATACTGCCTCTTTGTTTATAAATAGGTGACAGAAGAAAAGGCTGCTGCTATAATTGAACCGATGTGTTGTGTTCTGACTGAACAAAACCACTATCTGTGCTGGAAAATTATCTTAATTTTCAAGCAAAGTAGAAAGAAACACTGTCTTTTATTAAGCATAGCATTACTTTTAGTCAACAGAATCTGCTAATTTTGTTGACACTTTGTTGTTCACCTAATTCTAACAAATCAAGATCTAGCAACTTTCCTTATGGATTTGTCTCCTTACATGTTTGTTACAGAGTCTTTTAATAAAGAGACGGTCTGGTGCAAAAATCTGAAAGTTTGAAAAATGCCCTACTCAGCTGAACTTTCATGTTTTTCTTCATAATTTCTTGTTTCAAGGTGCTGACTTGAATTTTTGCCTTTGGAGCCAAGCTATTTTTAAGCACCTGGGACCTTCTGAAAGAAGTTTTTATATGTCTATATTTGTTTATATATTTACATTTTGCAAAGTTGTGTTAGCTCCTCATGTCGCACAGTAAAAGATGTCTTTTATGTCTAGCTTCCTAACCTGAATGTACTCTAACGATCTTAACGTTCACTGGCTATGTCCTATGGAAAAGACAAAACATTAACTAAAGTGCTCATGTGTAGAGCCTAGATGCTCTTATTTTTGTTCTTGAAGGAATTTGCATAATAGCAATTCCATGTTCTCGTCAAAGTTCACAAGCACGTATAAAGCAGTATTTGTGTTGCTAGCTGTCATTGTTGCAGCCTGTGCAGTAGAATTGTTGTTGGGGTTACATCAGAACTTGCATTATGCTGTTTTCTTATGGCCATTATCTTTCTTTCCCCCAACAAAGATCAGCTGATCCAGTATGTATGTTCTGTGGGATGATGCAGAGGAAGGAGCAGCAGAGTTCAGCAATTTAAGGTGTATTTTTTGTTTACACCTCTGGGGTTTTTTTGGTTTGTTTGGGTTGGGTTGGGTTTTTGTTTTTTGTTTTTTTTTTTTTTGAATAGCACTCCTTGACAAAAAGGAAGCAGTAACTGTGGAGAGGCTTCTGGGTCTGTTTAAGGGGGGAAATAAGGTGTTCAGTTTGAGAAGAGAGTGATTGGGTGGTGAATGTGATTGAATCAGGAAGTTTAGGGGTATCTATTTGAAGAATGGCGTTATCTGAAAAAAAGAAGCGAAAAAAAATTGGAGCATGGGGGTAGGGTGTTTAAAAAAAAAAAGAGTGTGTTTATTTAGCCAGAATAATATTTTAGAATAGCAGTGGCTGGACTGCAGTGTCAAAATTATGTTTCTTTCCTATCATGCATGTCTTGAATTTTTTTCTGCTTTTTTATATTCGAGGTGTTGTTCAGCACTTCTGCCAAAACATCAATTTTAATTGAGTTCAAAGTTTCTAATTTTTTCTGGGTGAAACTTGGTCTACAAAGTCAGTAAGTCCACTATGAGCTGACATTAGAAAACAAATGATGCTAATCAATTTAGCAATTTCTCAGTAAACTTGGAAGTATGATTATAATCCTCAAATTCTGTTTTGGTTTTCTCTTTCAGACCATTCACCTAAGCTTTGAAACTCCTTTTTATTTGTAATAGTCAAAGAAGGTTGGTTATCTTCGTTCTTTATTACTTGTGAGAAAATGCTTTCCATTTCTATCATAATCCAGGGAAAACCGTTCTGGACAGCTAGCAACAATGGAAGAGATAGGAAGAATGAATTTTTTGCTTTGGTGACATAAGCAGGCAGGTGACCAAGCAGATCTCTCTTTATACCAAAATATGTAACCTCATGTGAGGTACAGAGATGGTATGAGGCTCATACCAAGGGTGTTAGCCACGTGTTTAAAGCATGAACCTTGACAAGTCTGCTGAATACGTTAAAAATGTACATATTCAGATTTGTATAAATTATTCTTTTTGGTGGAGGTACCTATGCAAACGGAATACAGAGTTATGCAGTGTGCAGTGTACTCAAACTAGAGACCTGGTCCTCCTCCATCAACATGTATCAGTTCCCCAGGGTTTAACGCCATCGTGGAGACTAGAGTCTCCAATAAGAAAGGGTCTCATCTGTTTGAATTGCTTATGCTTTATAATAATGTAACCAATACCGACAGATCAATCTATTTAAACAAAGTAAACCAGAGTAGAATCAAAGCCTATTCCTCTTTTCCAAAACTATTTAGTTGCATATAAACAACTTAAGCAGGTTATTTATTATTTCTAGATTCATTATTCTTGGCAACGGTCTGTACTTGGTACCAGGTAGTACATCTGCTTTAAATTGCATTGCTTTTTTCTTATAATAGCTCTTCCTGCTAGAATACTTCCCCCCTGGCCTTGCAGACACTGATTTGATACTCTTTAATGTAGACAAGTTTGTTATGATGCTTTATCCAGCTTCCATTCATTTTCAGGAATGCTATCACCTATTTTGTCTGCTTTCATAATAATATGGGTCTGCACATTTAAAACCTGCTTGAGTCTGTATATTTATGTCAGTCTAAAGCAGTCTCCCAAGGCACTGTAAATATGATGTGCTCCATTTTCTGTCCACTACACTGTCTCGTTGGAGAGGAGGCTGACTGCCTGGGGCACATTGGTATACTGAGCGAAAATCAGGCTCCACAGCTTTTCAGTGTGAAAGCCTTGGGGATGAACACACTGCCGGGCTATCCCAAAGAAATTGTTATCATAACTGCTTAGCTTGAATTGCTAATTTCTTGGCACTCCCTGTAATTACCCAAACCACTAAGTTAGTGTCTCAAAAATCATCCTTGGATATTAACATAATTGAAATTGAATGTAAGTAAATTTAAAATATATAGCACATGAAAAATTTGCAAAGTGATAGTATGTACAGTAACAGATATCAGAACCTTACACTTGATTGAAAAATAAGGTTTGGTATATTCTAGATGCCACTTGTCCTATTTGCAGCATTCAGACAATGTCTGTACTCAGATATTTTACCTGAACTATATTGTCTGTTCCCAGAGAACATATCTGCCTTAACTATTAACTCCTTCAAGCATTTACAGTTCAGAGAGCCTCCCAGAAAGACAAATGCCAACAGTCAACTGCAAAAAGGCAGCTTTTCTTTCTCCCCAAACTATAACCTCGCTTGTACACTAAAGGAAAGAAACCCTCCACTACCGTCTATGTGTGTGTAACAGTGCCATCTAGTGAGTCTGGTCCTCACAGTGAGCAAAAATTCAGCAGATTTGGTTGAATTGCTATTCAACCTATTCACTATCCAACTATTTGGAAACATCACTACTCTGTGGTTTTTGTATTCTTCAGGTACTATCTTTCTCACAAATATTTGTCCGTGAATATTATATGTGCTTTTTAGGATTCTAATACAAGGTGGGGGGGTTGTACTTTTTAAAACGTGGCTTTGGCTCTTTGTCTTCGAAACAGAGTTTGTTAGTTTTGCCTTACCTTGATCAGATTTGCTCCTTTATTTATTTTTGAAATGCAGAGCGATGTAAGTTCATCAATAGGGGCTCTTTTTCCAAAAAGTAAGCAAATGCATGTGTTAAGCAAGCATCTTCTTTAAAGTATGTTTCTTCCTTCATTCAAACTGAGAAAAAAGCAAATTAATCGAGTAAGATGACTGACAGGTAAAAATGTCATGAATCCATACAGCACATAATAAGAAAACTGTGAAGAAGAAAGTATGACCAATGCATAGAAACATACAACAACCAGCAGGTTTATCATAGAGCAGAATAGCAGGCATAAATAAGACATTCCACATACGTGTTGCATTCTCCTCAAAGATGTGGCTATGAGATAAATAAGTAGAACAAGCACTAGAGAGTCTAGTACTTCATGTTACTCAAAAGAAAAAAAAAAACCAACAACAGAAGAATAGGTTTAGCTATGATACCATTTACAACTTAATGTTAATTTTGATGCTTTCAGTTTACCTCAGCATATATTAAATACTTTCTGAAACCAAAGGGTTGCAGTTAAGATCTAAGCATTGATGCTAAGTAATCTCACTAGATAAATGGAAAAAATACTAGGAAACCCAAACATCTTTTGGCAGGCTGTTATTTATTCAGTGTTCTCTCATAGCCTGTTACATATCAGTGCTGAGATCACATGAACAAACTCACACAGGTGGAAATCTAAGTTTATCTATTGTAGCAGTATGTATTTTCTCAAAAGTGTCTATATTTCAGGAGTATTTGGGCTTCTCAACATATATTTGTAACAGAAAATATTTCATTAGTTAATGGATCAGTTACTTTTTTTCTGGACTGGACTTCTAAATAAGTGTTTGGTGCCCACATTTCTAAGAGTTTGTGAGAATTACAGCTATAAAAATACCAAATATTTTATGATTCTGCATGGCAAATGCTAAAGTAAAAAGGCACTTGCATTTTTTTTATGGAGTGGCTAAAATAAAGGAACAGATAATTGGATGTTAGTGGAAAATGAGACTTATTCAGATTGCCACTTAAATCTAAGCAAGCTTAGAACAGTAATCAAAAGATGTTACCGTGCAATGACTATTTGCTAATGAGTGACATAATTTCAGAGTTTAAGTTATCAATTGTCTGAATAAACATCCTATTCATGTAGCAATACTGCAATTGAACTAACTGGTAGCTTTTTTATATTACTTGAATCTACTAATAACTGATGACATTCAACAGTTTATGCGTCAAATTTCACAACAAAGAAACTTCTTTCTAACAGTTAAACCCACTCAAGTGGTATTTAAGAGCCATCTAAGAATTGGCAGCGCCTCGCTGCCAGGTTACTGAAGCAAGAGTATGGCCCCCTGAATTTTTCAAATGTTGTCTGTCTCTCTGTCTGTCTTACCTCTTCAGTGGTGAAACTTCATTGGTGATTTTTTTTCCCTGCTTCGGAGAGTATGTACATACCTAATGTTTTACTACAGTGCAGACCCAACTAGTTTAGGTGGCTGATTGTCCAATGTCATTGACATGGGTTTCTTGGAGTCTCCTCACTTAATAGTTGGGACAAAGCACTGGAGAAAATCTTTAATAAAATAGTGTAGACATGCTGTTGTTCATCTAATCTTCAATTTGTCAGAGAGCTAAGTGAAGTGGACTTGTTTCAAAAAGTGGGGGACGAATGACTGAACTAGCTTGCTTTTTCCTACCCAGCTCTGTCATGCCATGACTCATTCACATCATATTGAAAAGCTGCTCTTGTTGGTGGGTGCTCTATGGTGTAGTAGATGCTGGGTGGTTCACAGCCAGTGAGCTGCATTGCTTGTTTGAGTGAATCTGTCAGAGAAATGAATGAGTCTCGTGTATCCCGAATTCTACCCTAAGAAACAAGTGAGGATTTTCCAGCATCTACTGTAGTCTTACCAGAGTATACATTTGAGGACTGAAACCCCCCTTCATTTTACAGGGATAACCTGTCTGTTCTCCAGGGCTGTTTGGATATAACTACAGTGCTATGAAAACTGTCTCTAGCAGTGTCAACTGTGCCTTACCAGATAGACTAGCCCTTAGATTAACCTACAGTGTTCTCACTTGAGCATTAAAGTAATTTTTTTAGTCAAGGCATTTTTAGTAATGAAGATACTTTTCCCATTGTGATGCAAACAGCATATGTGTTGTTACTTCTTTGCTAAAGAAAAGTAAAATCGATTTCTGTAGCATCATATATTTGTTATAAAATGTACCTTCTGGTGATATGACATTAAGATGACAGTACCATCTGAGACAACCAGTAGGGGAGTTTAGTCTCCAGAGTTATTGCCAAGGTTTTGTTTGTTAGTTTGTTTGTTTTCTTCTGTCTCTCATTTTTCTTCATTTTTGTTCCACTATTGGCAAAAATTGGGCTGGAAATCTTCAATTATGTCAATTATGTCAGGATTACCCTACCATCAACAGAAGTCAGAAAGTACACATCAGCCCGTAGGAGCTTTGGAAAATAGTGATACCATCAGCACTTTATTTACATTCTCTGTCTAAACTGGGAAGCCTAAGTTCTGCTGATAACTGCTGTGAATTTTAAAAGAGCCTTCAGGTTGCTCTAGCAAGTTGAAGTTCAGCACATATGTAAACATAATGAGGGGAATAAAATTGTGTCGGACTTCATTTCCTGTGAATTAGTTGTGTGGTCTAGTCCTTAATCACATCCAAAAACCTGGGAATTAAATCCCACATGGCTATAGGAATATTTCTCCCTCTATTCAAGGTGTTGGGGGATTATTTGATGAAAACACATTAAACTATGCCACAGATACAACTGAAACCTAGGTAACCTATTTAGTTTCTTTAATAGATTGGATTTGTATCATGCATTAGTTTATGCAAATTTTGTAAGACAGAAGCAATAAAGTGAACATAGCTATATGTATTTTCTAGTCTTGGATGTTGCATGTGTCCCATATTCTCTTTCTGTGTCTGAGTGATGAAAGATAATGTAATAATTACTCTAATTTTCTTTCAGAAATTCTTAAGTGCTTAGAATTAAAAAGCAAAGGTTGTTGCCTTCCAACTGATAGACATGCAACTAAAAATAGTGAACATTGAGTAGTCAGTCACTGTAATCATCTTTAACTTATCACCCTGTGAAATCAAGGTAATAAAAAATATCTATTATATTTTAAAGGAAAATAAGAAAAATGTCGAGCTCTTTTGAAATTATCAGTTCTTTGGAGGATTTTCACTGTTAATTTAGAAAAACCAGACAAATAGAAACAAAATTAGGTGAATGTCCAGATTCAAATACAAAGCTGAGCAACAAAATTTTTATTAACCCCCCCCCCCAAACCCAACAAATTAACTAGACTCTCTCCGAGAGACAGAGTGTCAACGTCAGGTTTTCACTTTGGTGATTTGAATGCCCCTATAACACACTATTAGACTTAAGAAATTTGTCTTTGAACTTACACTTTAGCTTTGATAACTGTAGAGGGCCTCGGCTGGGCCAAGGGGCCTGGGGAGGGTATTGACCTTGACAAGATTACAGTGTTCCCTTGAGAGAACAAGAAAGAATGACAAGCATGCCTGAGAAACTAAGCTA